>JAUBOD010000947.1:224252-237501 GCA_032353885.1 Nothura maculosa
AAAGAAAGAAAGAAAGAAAGAAAGAAAGAAAGAAAGAAAGAAAGAAAGAAAGAAAGAAAGAAAGAAAAGAAAGAAAAGAAAGAGGAAGATGGATCAGTGGTTGCTCAGATAGTCGTGCATGAAAAGTTTGATCCTATCAGTGATGGAGGGCCAGGGATGCTGCCTGGGTGCTTTGCTGATGCGATCCCCCTGCCCATGACACACATGACACTATCCATGACCACCACAGTACAGAGTCTGGGGTCCTTGCTCAGCTCCAAGGCTAAACGAGAGGGCAGGATGCGTGAGGGTGGAGGGGGCTGGGGCCTGTTCCTTGTGAACACGTATCAGAAAGGCTGTGAATTTGCACGAAATATTCCCTTTCACAGTTCCCCTGCAGATGCCTTGTGCAGCATTAGCACCTGGCTTTGACAAAGTGCTGACAACTGGGTGACAGCAGGGACAGCCTGCTCTAAGGTGTCCCCTGGGAACACCAATGCCCACCTGGTGGAGTTGCGGAGTCTCCTGGGGCACTTCCAGCTCTCCAGAAGAGGAGAGGCTCAAGGTGGTTGCCACCACTCTGGAGAGACAAGGCTTGGTGTGCTCAGGCAGGACTCCTGAGGAGCTGCGTTCTCAGGACAGACTTATCCCACACAGGGGAATTTAGGGATAACTTCTCTCTGAAGGCTTGATCAAACCCTGCTGACGTTGACAGAAAATCTTGCCAAATGTTGTGTTTTGGATTGGGAAGGGAGAACCTGGGCACACTCTGGTCTCTCTCCTGCCACACACACAGAGCCAGGTTTAGGCTGCACTTGGGATGCCCCTAGCACTGTGTGTGCAAGGTGGGTATGCAGTTGTCCTAAGCACCCAGGATCAGATATGCGGGGAAGTCAAAGACCAAATCTCTTAGGCTGAAAGTACAGCCTACAACAGAGTGATGGGAAGCCAATAAGCCCAGGATTGCTTAGGCAGCCCAGCCACTTCAATCTGGGACTAATGAGCTCTGACTTTCAGCAGAGCTTATGAGCAAGGCTAATGTGTCCATATCTGAGCTGTCTTGTCTCCAGCTGGCTCGGGTGTTTGCATGTTCCAGGTTTGGGCTTAGCAGAGGCAGTAGGAGGATCAGAGCTGTCTTGATCTGTCAGGATAGATGTGCCCATACTCTCCAGTCCATTTTAAAGCACAAGAAACATCCTTCTCATGCCCAGCTTGTCCAAGTCACTGTGCTCATTGCATTTTATCTTAAGCCACCTCTTCTATGATGTCACAAAAATCAGTTTATACTACAGACGTGTATGTGCATGTGTGTATTAGATGAGACGTTATATATATATTAAACATATATAAATATCTATTTTTATATATATATTATATATATTAAACAACACATCCTATTCAATCATCCTCATTTCCTGTTCTTCCACTGAATCCCATCACTTCTCTCAAATTGCACAAGTTCTTTAAGACTTGGACTGTCTTCATTTTGGGTTACTTCATGTACAGGCAATTCTAATAAACAACACTTTACTGGAATTAAATTTAGATGGAAGAGGGTGGTACCTATCTTTTCATCATCAGTGTTACTCCCCAGAATCTCCACAACACGTCTTAGGCCCTGATCCTACCATGAGTGTTTATGCACTAAAGATCATAGATGTGAATGGGCCATCTATGATTTAAGCTCATACGCAGGATGAGGACTGTAGCTATTACTGAAAATTAGCACTGTATAAAACATTAACTTTTACTATAAATGCATGTATAGATAAAAACAAGTCAAAGTATTTTGGAGAATAGGAGAGAGATGTCATCATTTCTATTCCCACCTGTCTCTTTTAATTGCATATATGAGGAAAAGTAATGTTTTGGATTTCTCTCCTCAAAGGCCAATTTTTGGAGGACTGCCAATAGGGATAAATGTTAAATGCTGTGTTAAATGAGCTAGCTAACATATTTCCCAGAGCTGTATATTTTCAGTAAAGCAGGTCATAATTTTTTGGTATAGTGTTGTCATTCTTGTTTGGTTCATTTAGTAGGATATGCTCAGTATGAAATATCAAATAAGGTCACAATGATTAAAGTAGGAATTCTGTTTTGTTAGATTATATTTTTCAATATTTAGCAAACAACAGATAAGTTGTCCTAAGACTTATCAGAATATGCAGCTAAGACGACTTGATTTTTGCTATTAAAAAGGCTATGAGGTTTAACAGAGAAGTGCATAACAAGCAACTTATCTTGTATAAAACCCCTGAACACTACAGTATCATACTATAAATTTAAATAAAATGAAACAAAAAAAAAAACACTGTAGAAATCACAGGGAAGGAAAAGAAAAATCAGAATCCCTCAAAGCCCAAAGGAATTTCCCCATAAAAGTTACGGCTTCCCTAGCCAGTGAAAGATTACTGTCATTCTACATATAAACAAAAAGTCTACAACAGGTATTTTAAGCTGCAGTAAGAAGAAGGTATCTGCAGATTGCATAAATGTGTTGTGTCACATAATATCAAAGTTATTTGCAAAAATCATACAATCTGGAATGCTTTAATATGAGACACAACAATGTACTTAAACATACATTAATAAGAAAATGAGAGCAATCATTATATAAAATGTATTTTCGGGATGCATTGAGTTAGCAGTGCTATCAAGATTAAATATGCAAAGTGAAAAGTCGTCATGATAATCAGCTGCTCATTGATACCCCATTTTGCCATCAGGACGTTTTCTGTGCCCTACTTCTGATGGATCTTTAAAGTCCCAAGGGCAAGTTATGGGCAAGCCATATGCCCAAGCCAGTTGTGGGCATTCAGAAATAATTGTGGTGAGGTTTATTTATGGTGTGAACTTGTTATAGCCATTTTTTAAAAATTCTTTTGAAGTAGTGACTTCACCAAGGCAGGTTTTCTTTCATTGACACAGTAAATTCTCTGCAGCAGGGGCCACCTTCTGGACACTGTGAATCACACTGTTGGCACTCAAAAAATAAACAATAAGAACAATAATGATTTATTTTGCTTATTTCCTACTTCTGTATTGTGCTGATTCTCTTGATTTAAGTGATGCTCCTTAGGAATTTTCAGATCCTTCTGGCCTAAGTCCCTTCCGTCTTTCCTGTTGTCTTTCTTCCCAGTGTTGCTACTCTCCTCAGTCCAAAACCTCTCATTTCCGAGGTGTTGCTGTTTTATTTGCACTTATAGTAGAGGTTTTTGATAAAGCTACACTTCTTTCTGCATTTGGTAAATCTGGTGTATCATACTCCCAAGGGCAGACTTCAGCTCGAGATGCTAAAGGTTGTGGGAAGTAACTACTTGGCTTATGGGAGTCAGATGAAAGCACATTTGCCTCAGACAATATATTCTTTTTCTGTTCTGCCAATTTATTGAGGTTTTCCTTTTCTGTTGCTTTCTGAGGTGGTTCCTCATAGTCCCCAGCACAAGTAGTGGGCACATATCTATTAACATTCTCACATTTCAACCCAGGGGTGAACTGAGACTTGGAATTCAACTGTTTTTTCTCATTTTCAAAAGCCTGCTGCTCTTGCGTCTCCCAAGGGGTTGTCTCCAACTTCTCTGAGCCCATTTGATTGGATTGTTGATACCCCTCAGCTGTCTTCAACTTATGATGCGGTTTCCCCTTTGGCTGGGAAGGGTGATTTTTCTCTAGCTCCGAGGATGCAATAGATACATGTTTTTGCACTTTAGAGTCAGAAGGCACAGGACCAGGAATTTGGTCATATATCTCCCATGGACAAACTTCTCCTATGTCAAAATTGTCCTTTTGCAGAGACTTACCTGGCCCTGTGTCGGGATTTGCAGATGTCTGACTAACCTTTTGTTGTTTCATAATTCCAGATTTATGGGTTTTCTTTGTCTCCTCAGAGTGCGTGGAGTTCTTCCCGTGAGAATCCTTATGCTCTCCTTTCTCAGAGATTGAGTGTTTTTTGTTGATCTCCTTATTCTTTTGTTGAGATTTATGGGATTTAGCACTTTCTTCAAGACTTTGCGTTTTACCTGTTAAGCCTAGAGTCTTTTCCTTGGCACTAGCAATAACACTGAGGGATTTTTGTAACACAGATGTTCTTGGATGCAGAGGCTTCTTGTCTGCACTTAAATTATGTGCACTTACTGATTTGCACACCAAAGGGACTGATTCAGTGGACACCGCTTCAACTTTTTCAGTAGCTTTTTTAGTTAACTTATTCTCAGTCAAGGAATCCAGAAGTGAATTCTCAGTAGTCAGACCTTCCACACTCTCTCTAGTTAAGCTGTTAGGTTCTTCTGTTTGATCCCTAACATGATCATAAGTGCTGTGGGACTTCTTTAATGAAAATACTCTGTTTTTCAAAGTCTCTTCTTTTGGCTTTACATAGCTTGTGGAATCCTGTGGGTTTTTCTTCTGTGCTGCAGTATTCTTTATAGCACTGTGGTCCACCAGGTCCTTCTCATCCCTGGAGCACTGCCTCGTGACTGTCTCGGGGATTTCTGTAATACGTCGCATTATCGATCTCCCCAAGCCCTTCTTAGAGCACCTTTTTTTCTGGAGATGTGGGTTATTAGCAATCATCTTTTTCCTCTTATAGATTTCAAGCTGGGCATACAGTTTCTTCAGCTCATCCTGCAAAGCAAAGGGAACGACAAAGCTAATATATACAGAGTGAATCCAGTCAACATAGCACTCCAGCGAGTGCATTATCTATTAGACTAAAAAACATATTAAGCTTCTTCTACTGTCTTTTCCAGTGCTCGAATATGCCATTTCTCCATGAACTTGAATCTTATTTTTTCCTATTTTTAAATAAATTCAACACTAAAATCATTGCACAAAGTGGTTGCCTTGCATGTCAGCGCAGTATACAGCATCCAAAGGCAATTAATTCATTTATGCTCCATGTTTTCCTGCTGAACTCTACCAGTATGCTTTATTTTAGGAATGTTAAGTCAGAGAAGCTACAGACGGAAGTGCCCTTTAATCATGTAGGATGGGATCAAAAGTTTTTTCTCGTTTACTGTGTTTGATAAAATTATATATTACATAGTGATGGGAAATGACTAATTCCACTGACATCACATTCTGTTTCAAGCTAATTCAAAGAACGTATGTAAACTGATAAATAGCATTTGCTGTGGATTCCTCCTCATCAGCCTCTCATGTGACTTCTTCTATAACAACTAATGCAGATTCATTTCACAATAGTACATTTTATTCATTATCATTATGTTACAGAACCCAATACCACAATCATCTGACCTCGCTGACTTTTTAATTTGGTATCTGCAAAAACAGGTCAAATGGATGTGATTCAGAGTTAACTAGTAGGAAAAAAGCATATGTTCTTGAAAACAAATATTTTAAAGTTATATATACCCGAATGTCTTCAGGATCCAAACTATGTTCACTCCATGCTGAATTGATACTGCTGTTCAGATAGGATCCAGAGCGACCCATGTCAAGCTCATCTTCATATGCTTCTGTAGCTATATCATCTCTTGGGTTATTGCTTGAATGTGAAAACTGCAATAAGTATTCATAAAAAAAAGACATCACCATCAGTGAACTGTAAAGATTTATATCCATGATTTTATCAAGTTTTTATCAATTGAACAAAAAAGTTTTCATCAACAACGATCTTTCTATGAATTTCATGTGACTTGTGTTAACTGAAAATAACCAGCTACAGGCATCATTGGTACTAACAGCATCCTACAGAATATCAGTATTGTACACGAGGGGTTTTTATTAATGAAAGCTTCACTTCAAAAGGTTTAGACATTTGCATTAGAAGAATTCCTTGCGCTTCATTTCATGCCTATTTGAATCTTTTTAAATTGTTTTATTAAACTAGTATGAAAATATATTGGAATAGACATTCAACTTGGATTTCCAATTAGGCTGCTAAAAGAGTAAGACTTTATTTTATATCTTATACAGTTGAATAATCTTGCAGAAAACAATTCTTTTAGATTCTGACCGAAATAAGGAAGAGATGAGACAGCAAAAAACAAAACAAAACAAAACAAATGGAGATAAATTAGGAAGGAGAAAAATTAATCCCTCTCTCCGAAGTTTTAGCTCATACCTAAATTTGGATGGAGGTTCTGTCAGCTCCTTTTTTACTCACATTAATTATCTGATCCCTAGTTATCACTGCACTCATAGTCATCTAGCCTCATGATTTTATATCTATAAATGGAGCATTCTGCATTTTCTTTGATTTCCTGAGTTCTTTGGGATGCTGAAAGAAAAGTCTGTGTCATGTTACACAGATAATAAAACTAAAAATAGGAATGTTGATCATTAGTTATGAGTCAGCCTCTGAAATGCTAACAAACTTTCTAGGCTGGTGTCGAAAGGCATCTCTGAAAATACATAATAATAAGCATATGAGAAAGAAAATAATAAAAACTGTTGTTAATGACTAGAAAAATCATTAAAAACAAAACAAGGCTGTTCATTGTTAAGATTGCACCACTGTGTCCTCTTGCGACTGTTTAATGTATGTATCTTTGACAGATATCTTTGACTGTTTTGACACAAGCAAGCGATAGGAAAAGCAGCTTTACTAACATGAAGATCGCATTAACTGGAACTGTACAGCATCCTTCTTTCATGGTTCCCTTTTCATCTTTAACATTCTCTTTGGTTCTTGATCTTTTCTCTCATAGAATTGGCCATTTCAAGAGTCATTATCAAATTATTCCTTGTTTGCCAGGATATGGCATAAGAACAAAAGCCCAAGTGAAATCCCATGGTTGGCACTGGCGACAAGAGGAGCTACCTGTGGTATCCCTGCACTCTGGAGACTGACATAGTTAAATTTCATTGCCTGAGGGAGATGGGAAACAGGCTGCAGAGCTCAAGCTCTGTTCTGTTCCCTGCATCCTGCCTTTCTGTTCCTTTTCTTTTCCCTCACATGTCCATCTTCTAACCCCACCTTCACACCTAGCTCTGTATTTGATTTCCAAATGCCACCAAATCTCCACAAAAAAAGTAAACACAGCTGATGTGGACAAATGTCAGCAAATCCATCCAAAAAATTTCAAGCCCGTGCTTCAAGGCAAGACACTACAGCACTCACACTTGTCAATTAGGTCATTCAAGGAATGATTTGATGCGGCCAAAGCAAGCAAATGCCTTTTAAATTTAACATGAGAGATGGCAGAACCATTTTCGCTAAACTTTTTAGAAGACAGAGGCCTAGCATGGTAGGTAAAATGAATGATTTACACATACATAATATAAAAGCCTACGGAAATTTTAAGCAATAGTAAAGTGGACTTCAAAGTATAAAAAGCTGGACTGCTTCTCATATATTTTCACATTTTAGGCAACAGTCAATTTTTGCAACTCTCTTTTCTTCTGGTTGCTCATGAATTTTATAAAGAATTTTGTGAAGAATTGCTTCTACATAACAATATCAATCTTTCTTGGTCTTGGCAAGAGAAAAAAAAATACAGGAAAACAGAATACCTTAGGGATCAGAAGTAGCCCAACAGTGACCGTCACAGTCAAGTGTGTGTGTGCAAAGAAGAGCATCAGCATCCAGTCAGACTGAAGTCTTGAAGCAAGTATGAATCTGAAAATAGAATTCAGTGTTGGCATTTCATTGCCTTTGCTCAGTACATTACACTTAATGCTCCTTAGGATTCTTTCATTGAAAGGCCAAACAATCATTTTTGTTTTGTACTACTTTCATACTGGCTAAAAATTACATCCATATGCTTTACTTACACATCACAGTCTCAAAATAAAAAAAATCCAAAATTAAACAATGAATGAAAATAGAGGTTCTGAAAGGATATTGCTTATTCAAGGTGTCTTCCTGTGTTAAGCTGTTTTTTGATGGTGTAAATTTTCACAGCTTTGGTTCAAACGGAGTTATGACAGCTTATATTCATTAAAGATCTGAACTGATGACTTCAGGTTATTCAGTAAGCTCATGGACTAAGACCATTTGTAGTGCATTTCATAAGTGCAGGATGTCCATAGATCACAGCCACTGATAACCACTGAAGAGAGAACTGAACTGAAATGTGTTTTAGTGGGGAGCAGGGAAATAGTCTTGACTGCAGGAGCTCCCAGCTCAATACAGCAGGGCCTAAGAGCTTTGCAAATGCCACTGAGTGACTGAATCTCCTAAATGAAGCAGTTCCTTGCTGAGCTTTCTGAAAAAGAGGCAGAACAAACCAAGGCATGCTTGGCTTATCTGCTTCAGCGAGATATAAATGGTAAGCAGCAGAATGGATGAATGGTTGTACCAGTGGCTTTTAATTCACAGCTTTAGAAGCATCATTCAGAAATAAACGACATTTGCAACTTATCTAAGTCCGCAGATGTGTATTTTGCAAAAGCTTTTGTTGAGAGAAATAGTCTGACATGAAAAATTGTCTTATACGTCATAATTGGACAGTTACCATTTCTTCTTTATCACCTCATAAACACAATGTTTCAGCAACACAACAAAATACTATAAATTCTTTGTTCCTAAAAAGATGTTGCTGTTAAGGCATGCAGAGCCTGGCCTGAAGATTAGCTAACTGAACAAAACACGAGAAACTACTGAAGATGACACAGGAGGATGACGGATATAACAAGTAAGAGAGTGAGAAGCTAACAAAAGTTACAGATAGTGCTGTGAGGAATGCTAAGATCTCACAGGGGTTAAGCGACAGCTACGTGAAGGAAAGCCAAACTTTGCAGTAACTGAGTGGAATATCAGGGACATCTCGGGGAGCAGAACCTGGAAGGTTGGCAGTATCTAAGTTACTATATTAGTAATAGCAAAGCTATGATTACCTAGGTAATGACATCAGAAATTCCAAACAGCAGGGACCATTGGGAAAAGAAGTAATTAAGAGTGGATTATATGGAGAAGACAAGATAAAGTAGGGATAAAGAGAATGGGACAACAAGTATGGAAAAATGGAAAACAGGGAGCAGGGTATAAAAGAGGCCTGTGGCACGTAAGTGAATTGACTGAATTGACTGACTGAGCACTACACATGATGACTGTGGTAGGTGCAATCTTCTCAGAACATATAGTGAGGTCAGAACATGTGACCTCACTATATATGATGTGTGTGTGTATATATACACTTTGTCAATGAACTTTGGGCTGGATAAGCCAGCAAGCTGCAGGGACCCACATGTGGGTGACCATACAAAACTGGGAGCAATGACTGATGCACCAAAGGGCTGTGCAGCTACAGAGAGACCTGGGCAGGCTGGAGAGATGGGCAGAGAGGCACCTCATGGAGTTCAACAAAGGGAAATGCAGGGTCCTGCACCCGGGGAGGTGTACAGTTGAGGGTTGACCTGCTGGACAGCAGCTCCTTGGAGAAGGATCTCAGAGTCCTGATGGACAACAAGTTAACCTTGAGCCAGCAATGTGCCGTTGTGGCAAAAGGCACAAATTGAAACACAAGGAGTAACATCTGAGTATGAGGAAAAACTTCTTTACTGTGAGGGTGACAGAGCACTTGAACCAGTTGTGCAGACAGGCTGTGGAGTCTCCTTCTCTGGAGATATTCAAAACCTACCTGGTCATGATCTTGTGCAAAGTGCTCTTGGTGACCCTGCTTGTGCAAGGGGCTTGGACTAGGGACTTGGATCTCAAGATCCTCAATCATTCTGTGATTCTGTGATATAAATACAATTCTTACATTTCATCTCCTTCAGACCCAGAACTTAGAAGGGAAGATAGAACAGAAATGTGAACATGTATACAGAAACAGACATAATGTCAGGAGGGATCACGTATTTCCAAAATAGGTTGCTCATTCCTATCTATAAACTGTGCACTATTTCATCAGCAAACCTGTAGATGAGAAAGAATAATGAAGCTATACTAAATATATGTTTTTTGTAGAAAAAAAGATGGAAAAATCAGTAGATCTTAGGCAGAAAGGACTACTTTATCCTTGCTAGGATAAGAGAGAAGACTTGTTTTCCTCAGACTCCTTGTTAAATATGCACTGATTCATTTTTCTTATTTATGATATGTGCCCTATAAGAAAGGTATTCATAGAAGAAAAGGAATGTCTGTAGAATTCTGTGTTTGTTTAACTTTGTCCAGTGGAAGAATATTTCATTAAAATGAAAAAAGTCTGGATATCTACTATATAAAACCAAACCACTGAGGTGATCTGAAACATAGTAAAAATCTATGTAAGAAGGAAGAATACTTCCTTTTACTCAAGGCCTTATATGTTTTTTAATTAAAATTCCTGGTTAGAGGAAAATAAAAAATTACATTCTATGTCTTTTTCATCCTTCAATTCAAGAATATTTTCATTTTGTTCTATAGCAAAATTTGCAGCCCAAACACTACCAGTACAAAAAACTTTATCTTCTACCATGGCTCAGAATGTGACTTAGGAACATTAATTAATATGGGAAAACTTTGCTAGAAAAGCTGTCATATTGGTTATAGACAACTTACAGAACTCTAATAGCTGGGTGTTTTGAATGTACTCTGTAAGCTGGGGATGAAAATAAAAAAGTTCCTGTAATTCAGCATTTTCCAAATCCAAATTCAGTTTTTGATTGTGTTGGGAGTAAACTCTAGATTTTGAAAGCATACGGATTTGAAACAGAGGGTTAGGAGAAGATGAAAGAAATAAACAGTTGCAAGCTTGGGAACTGTAGTGAACTTCTGAATATTAAAAAAAATCATTGCATCTAGAAGGAATAGGAATGAAAGATTTGATTTGGTGATGTTTGTTTGGAACAGATGATGCCTCGTGGAAGAAAACATGAAGGAGGCGCAAAGCAATGTGAATGTGAAGAAAGACCAAAAAACAGGGACTGGATTGGAAGACTGTCAATGGAGAGATGTAAAAAAAATAATAATAAAAAATTTGAATGGACAAGGTCTGTCAGACAAAAGAAGACATAAGACGACAAGGAATGAAAAATAAGAGGAAGAATGTCATTAAAAAGTCATGAGAATCTCTTACAGCACAGACTGAAAGATGTTCATGCTGTCTTGTTATTTTGAATTTTCTGTGAGCAATTTTCTGTCTTCCATGGGAAATATATGCTAATTTGCATGTGGCTCAGTTATTAGTTACTAATCTTACCATTTACAAGTCTGAAACGCAAAGATCATTATACACTTTGTAAGGAACATGTGCCTTGTAGGACTTCTGCAGCATCTTGTGCATAACAGCTTTTCATGTCAGCATATAAACCACTGTGCTTCATGCATGAATCAATACAAGTATTGGATCATATTGCACTTTGACAATCTGTTTACACACGAGAAAAAAGTTCACATAAATCACCACTCTTACCTGCTGTTTTTCTAGAGCTACAAACCAGTGAGTAGTATGTAAATGAATCAAGACTACTATAAATTCTGCTTTTAATTTGTCATATAAACTGAAATTATTGAAAAAACAATTATATGACTACCAACTTGCGGGAACAATTTTAAGTTTAGCAATTCCTTTGTTTGTATTAAATATTTATGAGTCCTTCTACAGTGCATCCTATCCCATTCACCCATTTCTAATTGCATCATGCAAAACCTGAAAAATAAATAGTTAATTACGAGATCTACAGATCACTTGCCTAATTGTATGGAATATAGCAGAGATAATGAGCTCATTGTGAACTGCAACAGCCATATAACGTGGCTCATGAAATGCTGATGGGACTGTCCGCACTGCATAGCAGAGATAAACACCCCACAAGAGGAATAAAAATTCAGCTGTGAGAAGAACAAAAAGAAACAATTTGCAATTAGTTTTATAGTTGAAAAAGGAAGGAAATATGAAGTACTATAGTATCTTCTGTACGTGAGAGTATGTATATAAAGACTGCATATACTCATAAACATATACATACATACACAAATACACATTCAAACATTTTTGGATACTGTCCCTGTATGTCACACATTTGGTTTACATTTTACACACTTTTTTTGCAGATGAGGAACTTTGCATTCTTGAGGTATCAGTTTTTCAGGTAACAAGCTTTAAGACAAAGTCTAATAATTCCTTGCTTTCTTTTTTTCTATTAATTTAGTACTACAAAAGCTTGACATCACTTAAAATAACTTAGCCTATAAGGTTTTTAAGACAACAGCTCAATTTCAAAGGTTTATAACTCAGATATAACAATATATTTTGGCTAAAAAATTCTTCAGTTTATGACAGTTAATTCTGCTGGTGCCCATAATATTATGAGTCACAACTGAAGACCTAATATAACAAGTTATATGCTTGTGCCCATTATGAGCAAAATAAATAAAAGAAGAGAGCAGAAGTGAAGGGTCAGAATGGACTGCAACTTTGGTGTTAGAGCCAGCTCATCTGTACCCTGGGCTCAGACTTCAGATTCCAGTAGACAGTTCTTTGTGACACCATTTTCACTGTGATTCAATCAAAATAATTTCAGATCCACCTTGAAAACAGTCCCTTTTCCGACAGCTCAGCCTGTATGAGCTACAGAGTCATCTTTCTCCTGAAGTCTCTTCTGAGCAAGTGGAATACAAATTTTGCTACAATGAAGTATGATTAAAGACAACTTTGCAAATTAGAGTGGTTGTTTTTTTTTTTCTTTAAGCATACTTGTCTTGCACATGTAAAATCACAGCACTTAAATGGTATTGCTCTTCAAAGCACTGCCATCCATTGCTCTAATTGCTCCTCACTGATTTAGAGGAAACTGGAAAGTAGAAAATACAGTCACAAAATGAGGTTGCTGCAGCCACATCATTGGATCTTACTGTCCTGTGTTCTATGCAGATCTGCAACATCAACACGATCCAGCATGAATTCCCTAGATCAGGATGCTCATCCTATTTCCTCCTATTTGGCCTTTCACCCAGGTCCCTCACAGTAGGAAGGGATACTAAATAAGGTGAAATTAAATGTTAATTGCCAAAGGTGCTAATTGCCAAATAGCAGAGATGTCCACAGAAGTGCCTGTGATCTACTTTCCTTCCTCTGCCACAACAGAGTGAGAAGAGCATCAAGTCTTTTATTGGCAGAAACTTTAAATACAGGTGCTGAGGAAGGTCATGTCGAGCACTGACAAGTGTGTGAAAATATTCCCAGTATAAAACTCCACATTTTGAAGGTCTCTCTACTTAAAGAAAATCTCCCTATTTAAATGAGCCAAGTTTTGCTTATTTTTATCAGAAAAAAACCCAACTCTGTAACTTGGAAGTTTTACCAGAACATAACTTTTTTTCTATGCAGATTGAATATAACAATTGAAGATGCTCAGAATGTGATCAAAAGTGAAAAAGACA
>JAUBOD010000947.1:256160-272183 GCA_032353885.1 Nothura maculosa
TACAATAAAACATTGAAATTAAAAAAGCCAACTAAGTGTCATCACTAAGTGTCATCCTCTGTGACTGTTCTCAGGTGCACAGGAAGATGAAGCATCACCTGGCAAGCCGAATTCTGAAGCATTACCTGGTCTGTTTTCTGTAAGATAGTAAAAAATGAAACTCAAGCACAAAGTACTGTAATCCAATGCACAGAGAGAGGTGACCTGAGCTCCCATTCTCCTGTGTTTTGCACTGCAGCAATCTGTTATGTTTTTCATGCTCATTAACTTAACCAGCCAGGTGACTTCCCTAGTTCTTTGGAAAAGAGCCAGCAGTGACACTGAAGGTTTGGGTCAGCAACTGCTTCCAAATCCTCTTCCTATTATTGGGTTAATTTAAGTGAGAATATTTTTCCTAAAATTTCCCTGTTGCTTGCACTGTGAAATCTGAGACACAGCACTGCTAAGTAGGAGGTCAGATGCTGAAATAATACTAATTTTGGAGTGCATCCAGCTTAGTGAATTTTAGCTGGTTCGCATGCAATGCTGAAGACAAGCAAAGATTTAAAGCTCTCAAGGCATGGCACTGTAGTGAGACTACAATTTGTTTCATATTCTGATAGCATAGCAATGAACATGGAATGTAAAGGACTGTTGAACAGCTCCAGTATTGCCTGTATCAGCAAAAAGCCTTTGGCAGTACCTGTTGTGGGGTGGGCTACTAACCTAGGGGTGGGAGGTCCTATAACTCACTATGTAAAACTCTCTGGCTCTAAATCAAAGGCTTAGCTTATTTGCACCCCAAGGTAGTCCTGATTTAATGGAAGGGTTTTGCATAATGTCAGAGACACTTTAGTTTATAGTTAAAAATATTTTGAAGGATTTTAAGCCAGTCTAGAGGAAGAGTGATATTGTGTGTGCTTTCAAAGATAAACTGAGTTAAAATTACTTGGCCATCCTAAAGACACAGGAGAGTTAAGCTGAATAAATGAATTTTTAGGAAGAAAGAAAATTTTCTTGTTAAGGATTAAGTACATAAAGATTCTCCTCTGAAATCAAATGTAAAGTAACTTGCTTGAACACCTGGGCAACCACATCATACACAGCAGTGAGACCCTAGCAGCAGCACAAGAGACTGAAAAACATGAGAGAAAATACAATATGGTGGAGCCTCAGAAAAAAGCTGCAAGGATGGAGTTCTCAGGAGTAGTCCCAGCTCTGAGGTCATACACACATCAGTAAAATGCTTTTAGCTGCAATTCATTTCACAAGAGAAGTTGCTTAAATTTCTAATCAGAGAGAAATTAAGTAACACTAAAAATGCACTAGCAATGACCCTGTTTCACAATGAATAATCTAAAGAAAAAAATAGGAAAAAAATAGGAAAAAAGGGAGAGATGGCAAACACGCTTGCTAATCATTGAATGTTGATCCAAGTTCAAACTTGGTGACATGCATGGAACAAGAGCTAATCAGGATTCATATAGCATGAAGAAGGCAATAAAACAAATCAGTGAAGATGGAAACAAAAGGAAGCAGAACATCTATGCTATTAATTATAGATAATATTTTAAAAATAGTTTTGGGATATGTCATTTTCTTTCTGTATTCTAGCTGACAAGAGTCTTGAAAATGGCATTGCTGATTCGGACTTTGCTTGGTAATGCAGATGCATGATTGCAGAGCCGAGGCTTTCCAGGACAGGGCATGGTGCCAGTTCTTCATACATCTGCCCATGCTAGAGCTGCATCCCAGCTGCAACAAGCCAGAAAACAGCTCAGCTTACATCTCCATGCCTTCTAAGAAGCAAGCTACAAAATCTGTCTCTCAAGTTTGATTTTAGGTGTCCTTCAGGTCACTCAATTATGCTCTTCAAAAGACTCTTTAATAGTCCTTGCAAAGGCTGAAAAGGAAACACTATCAGGATTTGGAAGAAATAGTTGTGTTTGGGTTTGCAAAGATTAATTTATCAGTAGCTTTAATATAATCCCTATCCTTTCAGTAACAAGGTACAGAAAAAAGCTACTAAGTTCACTGGTTTTCTCTATAAGTTCTACCAATTTTTCCTATATAAGTCCCAGGGCAGAAGTCTCCATTTTTATGCTGTTGCTGTTGATTCAGAAAGCTTACCCACTGTCTAGAACAGAGGTTTAATGCTTATCTAGCATTCCAGCTCTTACACAAGCCTTTTTAATAATGTGCTTGCCAGCCATGGGGAACTGCGTCTCTGGGGGACTTCAGCAGGGCGGACTGCAGCAGGATGTGCAACACTAACTGCAATGTGCAAACAGCATTTGGCTAGCAACCAAATCAGCAAAACAGAATTTGGCTGGGTAGAAAATCCAACATATTTCCAGAAAAACCTGCTAGGGACAAAAATCATGTGGAGGTCAAAGTAGGGTTCTGCACCCAAGATTACATGAGCTGCTGACACTGGAGCTAATGGCGCAAGATGGGATAATGGCTGGTGTTTGAAGAGACGGAAGGTTGGCAGGAGTCTGCGGCTCTGGCACGGTGCTCCCATGATGATGCACGGGGGAAAAAAGTGATGGTGAAAGAAATAGTAACAGTGAGCACATAACCTTTAAGGAAGTTAAATATATGTATGCTTAAATGACTAATTTGAAAGAACTCAATTCATAGTTTCTACTAACAGAAATGTGCAAGCATTATAAGGCTGGAAGCATGTCCATGTCTTGGTGTCAATCAGCAATATCTTTCTTTGGGGAGGCAAGGAATGGAGCAACTGAAGAAGATCCTTATAGAACACAGAATAGAGTCCAATGAGTCCAAATGATGTGTCATTTTATGACTTTGGGAATTTGTGCTGTTTTGCACAAAGTGACAGCTAAAGCAGAGCAAGCTGCACTTGCTGCTCTGAGAACTAGGCAAGGGAGTGGGGAATTCTGGCTCTCCAAAGGAAAATAAAAACTAACAAAAGGTGCAGCCCTGTCCCTCTACAGGTAAAATTTAAGTGAGAATGTGAAAGAAAGCATATTGATACTCCAACTATGAAAATCCTGAAGGACAAGGACAGGCAAAGGGCTCTACTGTTTTCAAGTGTCTCAGGACACTGAACTGTGTAGGTGAAAAATGAAGTGTCAGCTTCTGATTCCTTCTCTATGCTCCAGTGTATGGCCAAGCCTCACTGTCTCCACATGATGCAGATATAGGTTATCTTGGGCATGCTTAACTTTGCACACAAAGCTACAAATCTGTTAGCACAAAGTCTATTAATATATGAAAGTGTCATTTGGTATTGGAAGAGCTCTAAGCATCTCTGATGAACACAAGAGTAAAGCAAGCCTAAGAACAAAGTTAATATGGAGAGCTAATACGGAAGATTAGAAATAGACAGTGCCCAATGCCACTCTGTTCTTCCCCCAGAATGGGAGATGGATACAAAAAGACATAGAACAGCGATATTATGTCTAATGTCTTTGCCCACCTCAAGCAATCCTGACATTCTCAAAAAAAAGAGTAGGAAGGAAGGAGTAGCAGGAGTTTCTTAGTTCAGCTTGCAGCCCTGAGAGGTCATCACAGAAAACAAATATATTGAGCACAAGCTGATGTTTCTGAGGAAGGTCACTGTCAAAATTTTGTTAGAATAGACTAAGCCACAGAAAAAAACAGGCCAACATGTTATGTGACACATCTAAAACATAAATTTTAATATGTTCAAATGGTAAAATGGCCAATGCTTCTTTTTTCATGGTTGTAAAAAGCCTTTATGGATTCGAGGCCAGTGTTAGCTGCTGCTCACCAGAAGCTATCTATTGCCACTGCTAAAAAGAGTTTGACAGTTTGCACCCACATGGTTCTCAGAGGAAACATACAGGATGTTTTCTCAGCTAGTGAAGTGAGATTTGCAAATTTGCATGTGCTCTGGGTGATCCTGCTGGAACAGGGGGGTTGGACTAGATCATCTCCAGAGGTCCCTTCCAACCTTAATGATTCTTTGATTCTGTGAAATTGAATAGAAGTCTGGCAGAGATTTGGTCATTGCAGCCACATTCCCCAAAGCATTTGAAAAGTACTGAGCAGCAAACTCCAGAGCTAGGTTATGTTAATCAGATTTCAAACAAAAAAGTCTGTTTAGTCTTAGATGGAAGGCAGACCTATTGCTGAAGAAAGATCCTGCATAAAATAATTAAGGATGTTAACAAGGGATAGCTGGGACAGTGCAATTCCAGCCCTTTCAAATACTACACAGAATGTTTTTCAAAGCAAATGAGGGTAATTTCCAAGGCACTGAAGAAACATGGTGGAAGAAATATATGAAGGTCACGTAGGGACTGAAAGAGCTGATGAGAGAGTTGGAAAACACAAAGTTGAATAAAAATAATATAAAATATAACATAATATACGATTTCATAAAAAAAATAAAGAGTACATGAATAAAAGCTTGGCACATATGTCAAGATTACAGAGGTAAGTCTGGCAGAAGAACAGAAAGCCTCCTGAAAAAATAAAGGCATGGATTCATTCATAAAATCTGGGAAAACAATATATCATGGCTTTATTTTTAGCCTTATTTCTGTGAGACAGTGGTGCTGTTTCCACAGCTGAGCAGCTGGCCACACATACCAAAGCTCGGTTCCCATCAGCTGCAACTGAACAGGCTGATAGGAAATCATGTCAAAGCAATGATGTAAAAAGCATCAGAATTGGACAAGGGTCCACATACAGCAACAAGGCAGCACTACTGAAAGCCCATCTGCCACTGCCCGATGTTTCTTAGGGTAGAAAACTGAAAACAAGCATGTTGCATTGACAGAAACTGATGCCTGAGTCAGAAGAGGCCTATGGTTATAAAAGGAGAAGTATTTTAGGTTAGGGTACAAGCAGAAGTTCTTGCTTGAAGCATATACAAGTAATAGTGTCGATGGGCAAAGGTGCTTGTGACACACATCAGAGATGTAAGCCTCAAGCCAAGAAACTCAGTAGGCTCTCCATACCTATGGGACCTGAAAACAACGCAAGAAGCCACATAAAACCTGCCAGTGCCAGACTCTAATAATCTGAAATAGCAAAAGACTTTCAACTATTAAACCAAATAATTATTGCTAATTCTTAATCACATGTATTACAGATTAGCTCTAAATTAACAGCTTGTTAATTGAAATTGAGATAATAAATAGTGATACTCTCTTCAGGACCTGGTGTTTCTGTATTCCTGAACTTCTAGTAGCCAAGGTAGCAACTGGCCTTTCCAGTTCAGACCATGAATCTAATTCACTGCATGTAATCTTCTCATAGTCTCCTGGCTATTGCTCAGGTAAATGTTTATAAGGACAACTCATCAATGGCCAGACTGAGCCAATCACTATCGAGCTCTACCACTGTGAAGGGTAAAGCCTAATTAAAATCTTCCAAGAGTTTTACTTACCATAGTCACATGATTCACCACCCGTCAGCTGAACAGCCATAAATTTTGTGCACTTGCTTATTGGAAGCAAGTTATTGGATATAACAATTCCTTATTGGAAACTCAAACAGGTTTACTGAAGTTACTCCTGCTCTAATTGCTTTGCAATTAGAGTGCTAATAGTCTTGTGCTTGTCAGTCAGGTGCCACAGCTCTGATGATGAATTGTAAACTGCATTGGTAGAGTCACGACATCCAGCCATGTCAACACACAACATTATGTCATTAACGGTTGGTTACCACAAGTCAGAGAGAGCCTTACTTTCCCAAGAAAATAATGTTAATTATTTTCCAGATAATCCAAAAGAGAGCAACAAATGTATGAGAATATTTGGACCAGGTGTCAGTTTTCCCAGCACTAGAGATTTACAGTAATGTAAGTGATCAGGACCAATTTCAAAGGAACAAGTCCAACCCATTCAACAGCACAAAAGAAATATGTCATTTCAGTGCAAAAATATGAGTCAATTGACCAAAACTACTATGGATGTCATCATTTCTATCATGTAAATCTGTAAAAATTAAGGTCACATATAGGACTAAAATACTAAATTAGATAGCTTGATCCAATGTATAACAGAGACTATTATTTTTTTCTATAAAAACTCCAGTAAAGCAGCAGTTATCTAGCTAAAGCATATCTTCCAAGTCTTAATCTAAAACAGCACAGAGATTATCCCACTTCTTTCTTGGGGGCTTTCAGTGGCTAAGCACCCTCACTGAGAAGAATTTACACCAGATGGCTTATTTAAATTTCTTTGTCTTTGGCTTCCAATTTACTAAGCCTCTGTCCACCAGATTAAAAAGTCTTTCATGTCGAGTACTTTCTCACTATTTGATTATACACCATGCAAGATGTCACCTCTCAGTTTTCTTGTTATCTAAAAACTGGACTAACTTTCACAATATCAAGCATTCAGCCTTGCCCTCAAATAATTTCTGTACCATTTTTCTATTTCATAACTCCTTTAAAATATACATCTAACAAGCATGACATAATATAATTTTATTAGTCTCAAATGCACCATCTCCTACTGTGAAATCAATTCCCTACTGGTAACCTTTAAAAATTCCATTCCTCTGAATTTTATTTTTAATTAGTCCCTAACTATAACACTCTGCTTTTGACTGTATTCAAGCATATCTCTTTGACTAAGCTCAAGTCACCAAGCAAAAAATGTTACTTTTCTGCAGAAAAACTTACTGCTGCCTCAAGCTTTGCGTCATCCACACATTGTATGAGTAATCATTTTGTACTGGTCCTTCTTCATTATTGATACTAAACCATATCAGGCCTACTGCTGACCCTTCACATGAGCCCACCAGAAACACGCCAATCCAGTCATGATTTCTAACTGACAATTAGCGTATGTGACCTGTGAATCTTTTCTTCTACTTAACTGTGATCAGCCCCTGTGCATGGAGTGTGAGTCATGCACTTAGCTGCCTCTTCATACTCCTCCACAGATGAGTGTGTAAATCATGTCTTGCAGCGCAGAACTTGGCTTCTACTTCATGCCATGATCCCCTCAACAGACAGCTGGGCACTACATTCTTTGATTCACCAACTGATTCTTTCCTACCCAAAATACCATGTAATTACAGAGGAAGACTGTGCAGGTATATTTTTTTGTATTACAAATACATGCAAGCCTAACAGGGAGGAAGAAACCATCAAAGTTGAGCTGTCAGATGGGGTCCTGTACGCAGAGGAGGTCTCTGGAATGGGAGGTTGGCCTAGTAGTAGGCCTGAAGCCCTTGTGCTGTTGTGTAATCTGATATGCAGAATCAATCCTTGCTCACATTATCTGCCATGGTGCTGTTGCATGCAGTCAAAAGAAAAGAGACTTGAAAGGTATTATGATAGCTGTGGGTCATTGCAGAAGGCCTTTTAATGCACTGACTTTGTATTTTTTTTCTAATCAGCATGTCAACATAATATAATATTAAAGCACCAGATACTTTCTTTATCTTCTCTTGGAATTTTCCTAGCCAAACTTAATCTGCTGTGATCTAGCAGAGTATGTGCTATATTAAGGTGAAAAAAAAAGCCCTGGAACTGTACAGCTGTATTTACAATATTTTTGTATAAATTAAATATTAATATGAATATAGACAAAGAATATTTTCAGGATCAGAGAGCTCTAATAATCTTATGCATTTTACATGATGCTGATTTTTTGCTTAAAGATAATGTTTATTAGTCTCACTTCAACACTGTGCTCCATCAAGATTAATTCTGCACTGAGTATTTTTATAGCAGTTATCTTAGTTTATACATATGAAAGTAGATATTTTATTTAGAATTATGAAATGGAACCATTATACTGCCTAGTTAAGGCTAGTTATTACTTGAGAATGGCACAAATACAAAGGAGCTAAATAGGATTTTTAATAATGCAAGTTTTGCTGGGGAAAAGCCACAATAAAACTTAATGTGATTTTGTTATTTAATTTGGAAGAACTACTAAAATGGGGACTTAATCTTGAAGGTGGTATAAAGGAATTTACTATATGGAATTTACTAAACTCTGTAAGTAGTTGTCTAAGCGTGTTTTTTCTTATATCCTAAAAATAAACAAACTAAAAAAGCACAGAGGACTTTGTCAGTGGTACCTATCTGATATAACAGAAAACCTTGCAGTTAGAGCTACCTTTCACACAGCGAGTATTGGAAGTAACAGGAGAAATGTCTTGGTTCTACTATAACAATTCAATCAAATATGAGGCTTGACTGACGGTTTTCAGGGATTAGCCTGGGAGTTCCTTCTGCGAACACAGCTCATTCTTTGGGGATGAAGCCTATACACAAAAGCAAAACCAAATTAGAAGCACTGTAAGACCGCAGTGTGTGCAACAAACTGTCCTTAGTGATGGAGTACAACAACCTACCTTGTTCTGAAAGGACAAGTTCATAGCACATTTGTTTCAGGATGGATGTTTTTTATAGGGCAGTTCAAAATGCCATGACACTTGATTATCTTGCAGCTGAAGATGATCCCAGTAATCCTGTCATCTAAAACTTTGCCAAAACTTTCAATGCCTATACCATTACTTCCCAGGTCATTCTGCCTCAGTTTACTCCCCCTTCTGCTGTACAGGCTCCAGCCATGGTACCTTCTCCAGCTTTCTGCACCAAGTCCCTACCAGCCACATCTAGATAGAATCATCTTTATATTTTTTCCCACCTCCTCGACTATGACAGGAGGTTACACCATGTTTCCTTCTCCTCCTCTTTCCTTTTCTCACAGTCAACACACACCTCCTCCCAAGTGCTTCAAGAAACAGAATGACATCATTTTTGTGTCTCTGCTAGCATGAATCTCCTTTTCTTTAGGATATGAGCCATGTTGCACGGATACTCCCCACACGGTGCTCCACACTACTCAGACTGTTGTTACATCTCCTGCTTCCAATTTCTTTAACACCTACAGAGATCTGTAGGAAGGACCAGTGACTTGCTCAGATGGCATGAAAGTGTTACACTATACCAGATGGCAACACACAGCAATGTAATCTTAGCACAACATTCAGATGAAGTGCAGAATTGCCTCACAGCTTAATGTATCCTCGTCCCCTTCCCTACCCACTATCCTCCCAAATTGGCCACCATCACTTGTGGAGGAGCTACTGTGTATCAGGGTCTTGTTTTCCATATCTGGAATATTAAAATCTCCACCCCTTTTCTCACCTACCTCTCTTCTATGCTCTCCTGTTCTGTTTTAGTGCTGAAGGAAATTGAGGCTGCCTTGAATTAGAGATCCCAAGGAAGGACAGTCAGCTAAAATATATGTAAGCTATCCTATGTGTGTATATAGGTGTATACATATATATGTGTATTTATGTGTGTATAGCTATCCTCCATTCCCAAACCATCCAAACCAAGAATTCTGTATTAATCCTGTAACCAAGATGATAGAAGTTCCCAAAATATTTGGAAAAAAAACTCTCAAGTTATCTCCTCGTTTTTAATATTTTGTGAACTTTTATCATGCCACAGGCAGAGTCTTCAGTCAAAGAAATACAACGAAAGATGCAAGATCAGCAGCTCCCTTAAAGCCAAAAGGCTACATTTGAAATATCATTTCTTGAGATAATTATTTTGAGAAATTCATTGTTGAGAGGAGTGCTGAGTCCTATGTTCACAGCTCCACGGTAAGATTTCTTAAATTAAGTTCATTTCCTTTTACCTCCACTCCTGTAAATATTTCATTATTATTTTAAAAATGCACAATGAACAAGAAACTTTAAGATGAGGCACTTCAGAAACTGACTAGGATGGGTTGTTGAAAGAATGAGTCAGTATCTGCCTTTCTCGTTCTTTTGCTCTTCCTTAAGCACCTTCTCGTGGCCACTTTACAGAGTTCTCGATGCTGCCTGACCCTGGTGAAATCTCAAAGCTCTCCGTGGGAAGGGAGAAGTTTAGGGGAAAGCAAACCAGAGAGTAACTAAAAGTTTTCAGGAGACAACAAGTGAAACATAGGAATGAATGTTAAAATTAAAGTATCAAAAATGAGAAAATAAAACACAAACAAAACAAACATAAATAAAAACAGAGACGTCAGCAGAGCAGCCCTGTCCAAGAATGGATACTACACAGTCACCAGGGCCATCTGCTGTGAGAAGGACCTGCAACACAGCACGGCCTTGGATGGGGGTATAAAGCTTAAAAAGGTGAGGAGAAATGTGCAACCAGAATCTCAGAACAAGTTCTGGAGGATCAGGAGGGACTACAACTCGTTACACTCACTGTATATCTGTGCCAGGGTCTCTCACTTCAGAAAAGAGCACGGACAAGAAGACAGGCTACTGGGTGAGATGACCTTGGCTCAAGAGGATCTGGTACCACTTTTACCATGTTGTTTGATGCTCTTCCTCCTACTATCTTTTCCACAGTAGACTCAATAAATACATTATGGATATTTGTATCGCTCTCATCTTCTCTTAGAGCATCTGATAAGACAGGGTTTGACTGTTTGGAGAGTCTCCAGCCTACTCTTGTCTCCTTGTTTCTTCAACTGAATCACTTCTTTGCCTTCTTCTGGCTTTGAGTAACCATCATGCCTCACTGCTGTTCGAAGCACCTCATTTGCTAAGAAATGCAGCTTTGGACTTTCTGGTTATCATTAATAGCTGCTTTTACAAAACAATGGTATTCCCACTTAAACAAAATCACCAGGTCATTGCTAACAACCAACTCTTCCCTCCCCTAAAGTGTCAAACCACCTGCAGGAGGATATCAATGTTGTCCTGAGTACTTGTGCCTGCAATGAACCATTCTTCAATGCTGTAATGACTATGGACTAAATTAGATCTAACAAAAGTTTCTACTAAATTCCCATGAACCTCATATTATTCTTAACATAATCATTTCAAATAAAACATATATCTGTTTTGAATCAGCCTTCTATCAGACAAACACTTCATCAGAAGTATTTTAAACTGAAAAAGACTACAATGTCACATAGGTAGGAAAGACTGATCAGGAAATCCCTATGGAAAAGTAAGATGGATTCCAAAAAAAAAAAAGTAATTCGAGATTAATATATGAAATAGTGTTTTTTTTCTCCCCATATGTCACAGAGAAATCTAGAATTAATTAGGTTGGAAATGTCCATAGAAGGTCACTTGGTGCTCAAAGGAGGGCTAGCACTGAATTCAGACCCAGTTGCTCAGGATTTTATCCAGATAGTTGATTTTTTTCAAATACAGAGTTTCTCAACCTAATGGGCAAACACTTCCACTGTTTCATTTTCCTCTTAATGAAAATATTTTCCATGTATAAAGTGAAAATCTGTCTTTTCATGACAGATGAAAAAATATGATCATTGTTTTCTGCTGCCCCAACATATACTGCTGTAAAGGGCCTGTGTCTGACTTCCCTGTAACCAACTTGTAGATTTTGGATGGCTACAGTCGACTTGCCCTGAAGTTCTCTCTTCTCCAGGCTGTACAAGCCTCTTGGATTGTCCTTGCAGGGCAAGTGCTCTTTCCCCCAACCATCTTGTGGCTGAACTCATTTGAGTTCACTCAAGTCTTGGTGGGTCCAAAACTTGACCCAACAGTATTGTAAATGTGGTCTAATGAATGCCAAGTGAGCAGGAGAAGCACTTTCCCCTGACCCTTTACCCACTTCCCTGAGGGGAAAAAGCACCAGAATTTTATCCAGCATGCCCAGGAAAGGCTTGAATTTATGAGACTGTAGAGGTGGGATTTGAAGACAAATCTCTGAATCTTGGTTTCTGAATCTTTTTTTGAAAGTTCTGCCAACGCAGGGGAACTTCCCCCAGCATAACCCAGAATTTCCCACACATTTTTGCTGGCAGGCACTGATGTTCATGACTGTGTAGCCTATCTACTGTCAGTGCCTGAAGAAAGCAGCCCTTGACTTAGAAGAAAACAAAATAAGCATATATACTATCATGTGCTCTACTTCACTCACCATCACTGTATCTGAACACTTGAAGAAAAAAAGTCTTTATGAATCCTCTGCAGGGCAAGCTAAGATATTATATTTTCTTTTATATTCAAGTAAAATATACTCTCCTGCTGTGAAATGAAACTTTCTGCACAATTTTACACCTGATGTATAAATTCTTTATTAAATCCTGGAGCTCCAGTTCGACACTTCTGGCACATAGTCTCCTTGAGCTACCTTTACTATTAATACTCCGCATTTACAGTCCTCTACTGGGGCAACTAATTTCACCAAGATCAATGAGAAAAAATAAACACTGTTTTTAGAAATCAGAAGAGACTATTGTTCATGATATTTGCAGTTTTTGCTGCTGAGTAACCACACAGATTGTACACACTCCCACAGAGATAGAAATTAATAATATGTGAAATACCTGTGCAGCTTGAGCGTCACAGTTCCATAAACAGTAGCAAAGCCCAGAAGACGAACCCATCTTAGGAGAACACAGCGAAATACACTTGGCTCAAAATACAAAATGACAACCTATAGAACAGAAAGATAGAGAGAGCTTCAGTACTGCCTTAATGTGAAAGTAGTTCATACAAATGCAGAATAATTACAAAACAGGACAGCAGACATATTTCAGTTCGTACTGTTGTATATTTAGATTTTCTAGTAAAGTGACTAGATGATCAGATCAACCAGCTGGCACCGTTTTAAGCACCAGCTCCTTCTGAAGGGAGTTGGCAAGAGCCCTGTGACAGACTGTGAAGTGACAACACCTTTAAATGCAATTCTACTGACTTTTCTTAACCAAGTGAAAACATGTACTCAGAGATGAGAGGACAAGGACATTTTCCTTGAGCTACTCCAATAATATGCAGCTGGCCTAATTCTGATTTCATGCGCTGTATTTACTAAGTTACACTTCAAAGCCACTCTGTCTAATAAACCTAAAATTGAGCTGCTCATTTGTCTCTCACAACCCCTCTGTCATAGTAAAGATGCCACTCTCTGTCAAACTCCCCCAAGTCTTGATGTAACTTTTGGCTCCTCCCTGTTCCATCCCATATATTCTCACTAAGCTCCACCAATTCTGCCTGTGCATCAGCTCTTGCTGAACCAACAATTTCTTTATTCATTTGGATTTCACTGATCTCAACAACAGAAAGTTCCTACTGGCTGAATTCTCTCTACTACCCATTCTAGTCCCCATGAAACATATCTTCTCTTTCCTCATTGCTCCAACCTTGCTTCCCTTCTCCCAAACACTTTCCTGTTAAGTATTCTAAATTCAGGTTTTCCCTTCTCACTATCAAGGCAATAACACATAATGTCTGAGCTTCCTCTTGAGATAGCTCATTGGTATTCTTCTTTCAGTCCTGTTCTGGTCATCTTCCAGCTAAAAACTCTGCCTGTAACTCATTTATGTGTATGCAAGACACTTCTTGTTCCCCTCCATTCTTCCACCAAATCATTTGAACACTTAAAGGAAAGCTTTCAATTTAATCATTGGAGAGATGGGCAAAAAGATTTGTCTCAGTTTGAGACTGAATTCTCACCCCTGTTTCCATCTCTTCCCCTGTCTCCAAAATGCAGTATCAGGATAAGGCTGTTCTGGAACTTTTTATGAGCTGGAAGAAGGCCTATCTCTAGTGCCACACCTAAGGACAACACTCAGCAAACCAGAACATAAAACAGTCTCTGCAGGTGTCATTCATGTAAAAGAATTCATTTTACTTTGGTAAGTAAAATGTCAGTCTTCATCTAAAATAGGGCTACTCAGATGGTGGATCATGATCATGACCTGATCCACGAATACTTTTGACCTGTTCCCAGCAGCTGGTGTCTCTGGTGCCCCATGTTCCTTCCCGCTTGCCTGCCCTACCAGGACCTGCTGCCTGGGTTCTTTTGAGGGAGACCTGCTAAAATAACCCAGTCTACCACAGTACAAATTAATTGGGTAATCCTGGTCGAGAGAAAGACAGCACTGAAACATTTTAGGCCATCTGCCACTCGTCTTCATTTAGAGTCATCCCATTCTGGCAGTAGAGGTAGTATTGTGCCTACCAGCTGCCACATGATATTATTTTCCTAAGTAAATGCTTTTCTATGTGGGAATTCAAGCCCAGGATATTGGCCAGAAGCCCAGGACTGTGTCCTTTGGGTGACATAGATGTATTTAGGAAAGTGGGGGCAAAGATGGCAGACGCGTGGGCTGAGAGAGAGCGCGAGCTAGAAGAAACTTCTGTGCTTCCCTGGCATACCTTTTTCAGCAGAATCAAGCTATTTCTTTGAAAGATTTGCTTGCCAAAAGTCAAACCACAGTGCAAAACTTTATCTTTTTTTTTTTCACTGCCATTGAACTGAAGATGTTGCAAAGCAGACTTTTTCTGGGAATTTGAGAAATGCTGCACAAAGCAAAGGGAATTGCATGCACAAAAGCCCACTTTCCCCTCAAAGATCAACACGAAAAATAAATTTAATGCATCTGTGAAAATGCTTGTGTAAATACAGCATCCAGCAAGAACTATTTCAGAAAGATCTAAATGAGTAATGACCTATAGCCCTAATATATAGTTTTACACATTAGAAGAGCTGAAGAACCAGGACAGTTTGTATC
Source organism: Nothura maculosa (assembly GCA_032353885.1). Classification (NCBI taxonomy): domain Eukaryota; kingdom Metazoa; phylum Chordata; class Aves; order Tinamiformes; family Tinamidae; genus Nothura; species Nothura maculosa. The sequence goes on from JAUBOD010000947.1 coordinate 270,608, forward strand.
CTTAGCTCTCCTCCTGAGGCTTGCCAAGGGAGTAGAAACCACACTGTTTCATCCTTGATTATCCTCAACTAGAATAACACTATTGAAAAGACAGGCATGCAGTGATTCTGAACATTGCAAGTTGATCTGAAAGCAGATTTTTTCAGAGGACTGAAACGGGGTGGTCTAAAAACTCTTCAGGCGCAGAATTTCCTCAACAAGCACAGTAGCTCTCTTAGCCATGAAGTCTGACACAGCACTTCTTTCTGCAGTTGCCTGTTGAAATATTAACTGCTTCTGTCTAGAAAATCTCATTGATTTGCTCAGAACCATTTGTATAAGCAGCTGAGGCATCTGCCTAATGATCAACCAAGAAAAACTCACTACATATGCAGCATGGAGTGAGCTGGCTTTGAAGACAATGGAGACAAGACCTTCTGCTGGTGAAAACCACTCTCATTTCCCTGTTTTAATACAGATACTTTTTAACCAGTTCTTCTCCCATTGGCAGTTTTATTGGAAGTCGCCAATGACGCAATCGAAGTCTGACTTTCTTTTGGGTCTTTTGAAAAACCTCTTCCTAAATTTAAATGATGGAGAGTAGCTGCAATGCCCAAATTGCCAACATCCATTTCCACCTCTTCAGCTACAACTTAGATGTGATGTAATATGGACCAAGGCTCACTGGGCTGTTCAGCTGCATGCTCTCTCTAAGCTTTTGTCAGCATTAAGTCTTTTATAATCACAATAAAAGCACAGGTGGTATTTGATTAACTTGCCTCTGTTATGGTGTGGTTCTTATGGTATCAAGTTTTAGTGGCAAACTTTTTGAACAGAACAGTCTTTAGTGACCTGGAGCCAAGGGTCTAGAGAAACGCTCTCCTGGAAGCTCAGTATATCAAAAACCATGTCTTTCATGACATGGCTTTTCAACTTAGTGGAATAACATTCTTATAAAGCACTCATGTCTGGTCAAAGTCCATTCTCTCTATGGCTAAGAAAAAAATGAAGCAGAGAGGCCTTATTTTATTTCATATCAACCTCATTCTGGTTACCAAAACTCCCATTCTCTACTGTCTTCCTTAAAGCAATGTACAATATGCAGCATATGTTGACTAGCTCTAAGCTAGGAGCATAGGAGGAGCACAGGATTCACCCAAACACCCAGGCTGCTGTCGGTGGAACAGGAGAATCCCTCTGTAGTTCTAAGTGACAACTGACCACCAAAAGCATGTCAATAATTAGTTTTTCCTCCTTTCTTTTTATAATTCATTAGACCAATTCAGCAGCGTAAATCTCAAGAAAAATCCTTATAGATTTGAGGACAGGTGTCACAAAACTCTTTACTACACATGAGAAAATCTGATATCCTGATTTTCCCAGCTCCTGCTGTCTACTTAAATATTAGATGTCGTTTCTGAAGAGAAAGAAGAGAAAGAGAGAAAGAGAGAGAGAGAGAGAGAGAGAAGAAGGAAAGAAGGAAAGACGGAAAGAAGGAAGGAAAGAAGGAAGGAAAAAAGGAAGGAAAGAAGGAAAGAAGGAAAGAAGGAAAGAAGGAAAGAAGGAAAGAAAGAAGGAAAGAAAGAAGGAAAGAAAG
>JAUBOD010000947.1:272283-286045 GCA_032353885.1 Nothura maculosa
GAAAGAAAGAAAGAAAGAAAGAAAGAAAGAAAGAAAGAAAGAAAGAAAGAAAGAAAGAAAGAAAGAAAGAAAGAAACCCAGAAGTCAGAAAGTGCCTGTTCCTCTACCAGTTACTGCAGGTGAGCGTGAGACTTCATAAATTGTGGCTCACTTTTTGTCACTGGGACAAGGGCATTTAGATGTCTGCTTTTAACCTCAAAGTGTTTGGAGCTATTATTACCCTTGCCAATGCACTGGCCCAGTCAGTAGTCACACTATTGCTTGTAGTCAGACAGAAAGGCTTTCTAAGGTCAAGAATGCTGAGAGCTGGTGAGTTTCAGACATGGAAGAAAGGCTCAGCCTGCAGACACAGCATTCAGTCAGCTCACTTACTCTGCTGCCACGAGGAACAGCTACACTCGCTGTCTAAAAACAACAGCTAAAATCCACCCAGGTGGTTCATACGTGGTGGTGGTAGATTTTTATTATAACGAAAGGTGCAATAATGGTGCAAACAGAGCTAACATTGAATAATTTAGTATTCAAAAGCAGAACAGACATAGTAGTCACAAACAAAAGGCACAAATACATGAGTTGTTTATGGCTTTGCTGCATTTTTTTTCTTAAAAGAAAAATACCTTATATTAAGTTTTCTTAAGAGAAACAGATCCTCTGTAAGACTTCTGTAATGTTAATAATGAGTACTAATTCAGTGTAACACAAAAACTTCTTTTGCTTCTCAGATCAACTTTACAGTATAAGTTGTAAGAATTAATTTTGGAATAGATTATGTTGCAAGAAACATTATTTTCCCATAGAGGCTGGAGAAAGTATTTTAATTCATATTATGCAGTTCCTCAAATGGGATTCAGTATGCCTAAACTGGACATACATTTTCTGCCTAAATTTTAGATGCTACTAATTCAGCCCTGCTAATGCCCAATTCATATATAAACCATTGGTTAAGAGCAGGTGTCTTTGACAGCCTTGAAGAAGTTCAGAACTGAAGTTACTTGGATGGAAACTCCACCTGAAAGCTTTCAAATACACGCCCCCACAAACTAGAAAGGTACTTAGGGAGTTATTTTAGAAAAGTAGCTTTGCTTTATGTCCATTAATAACCTACCTTAGGAAGACTGAGCAAAACACTCCAGCCAACTCTCATAATCGTGTAATGCATTTAAGGCAGCTTCTTCCTTCCTGTCTTCTTACATCTCTTAAACCATAAAAATCAAATGCATACAGCAAATTCTCATTTTCCTCTTTAATCAGGAAATTTCTGTTCTTCCTGTTAAGAGGGAATGTGCATACTACAATGGCTCAAGAAATCAGATGTGGAAGACAGGATCCTAAGAACAAGGGCTTTTTTTAGAAAACATGGAATTGATAGTGCTACAAATCCTAAACCTAAATATTAAAATTTTTGAGCAGGATTTTAAGTCAAAAAACTCTTAAATGTTCACTTATTAAGAATTTTTATTGTTATGCTCAGCTATTTTTGTTATATATGTGGAAATGAGACCCACAACTTAGAACTTAGGCATCAGCAAGTTCTGGTTTTGGAACTGAGCTGAAATTCATTTGCTTCAGACAAAAGCGACAAGAAACTATTCTTTTTTTTGATTTTCAAATAATCAAATTTGCCTTAAAATTGAGGCCAATTACAAAGCTTTACTACTCCTACAACAAAACTATGCATGCTTTCTTATATGACTTTAGAATTTGCTTCAAGTGTTCTGCACCTTTCAGTGCAGGTCATTACGTGGCCTGTTTATTGCTATTTAAGATAATGTCCTTTGGGCTAATTCCATTAACAGGCATCTCTGAGCAAGTGCAGTGGGATCTATCCGCTCTGTTCCACTGCCCGGCAGCAGCTGCCCTCGCTGCCCGCCTGGAGCTGCCCTGGGCTCTCTCTAGGCCATCAAGCAGCAGAAGGCGCCGTCAGACGCTCCCTGGGATCCTTCCTCCTTCTGCACCCACCTCCTACACGCAGCTCGGCCTCACCACATCCCACACTCTACTGTCTGCTGCCAAGGGTTTTTTGAACACATACAACGTTCCTCAAGGATATCCCACCACATTGGATCGCCTGTCGGTGCTCCAGCACCAATTCCGAGCTGGGATTTCCCACAACGGAGACGTTGCGTGCAGCGTTAGATGGGCTCGCCATCCAACTCCTCACAGCCTGGCATGGAGCTTCTCACAAAAGGGGCCAATGCTCTTGTGTGTGGGCACGCTGCCATCCGAGCAGATGGGCATGAATGAAGGCATTCATGAGCCTGTGCACACCATGGGCATCACATACCACAGCTTAAAACATGATTCCCAGCTCAGAGCATCTGTTCAGTATTAGTGAATGCACAAAATGTTACTGAATCTCATACTACCAACAAATATTTCCGGTGCAACTATACAGAATATTTTAGGGGTATGATAACAGCTGAATATAATTTTGAGCTGGTTATATAAAAAAGAATCCTTCCACTTGTCCTTCATGTTTTTAAGCCACAATATCTTAGGCTAATAAGACTGTGCCTACACAGCACCATCATTCTCTGTTACTCCAGCAAATCTCAGTTTTAAAGAAGAGTTGTGCTTGATCATTACCTCAATGCCTCTATAAAGCCAAGAGCTGCTGTAGGAAACCACAGTAACTATCCGCAGGTTATCTTCTTGCTGCTGAACTGGAACAGAATCAATTCCCCAGCACACAGAGCTGCAGGACTCAGCTCCGGAGGCAGCGCATTGCAGGTGAGATGCGTGTCAGAGTCCAAGGACCTGTGGCTATTTAGAAATCTTTCCTTTTTTTTCTCATAAAAGAACAACCCTTACTAGTCACCCATCCAAAGTCCAGCTTTGAAAAAAATAAAATTTTGTCTATTAATTCTTTTTTCTCCCCCTACCTAGTAGATAGATTTTTGTCCTGTAGGAGATAGTTTTGTGGGGTTTTTGTTTGTTTGTTTTTTGTTCTTCCATTTCTTGTCTAAAAATGTGTATCAAGCCTCCGGCTGCATTTCAACAAAATCTTGCCTGTAAAGTCTTTTGGAAATCCATGATGCCATTCAAGTGAATAAATATCAGTACTGCTATAAAATACAAAGACTTAATTTTAGAATTTAATTCATTACAAAGCTTTGGTATCACCAAATTTTATTTACTTTGGACACTTCCTCCTCAGGCAGGAATAGCAGATCCCTAAAGCTCTTTATGGAAGGTATTTTTTCTTTGTTATTAGGCTCATTTAGTTTCCTGAGAGATTTATCTGGCAATTAAACAAATAGAATATTCAATATACTTCTGTTTTGACACAACACTGTATCCCTACGAAGCCTTTTTATTCATGTATATTCAAATATTCCCCCCCCTTTTTTTTTCTGCTTGTGAGAAAGATTTCAATCAAAGCTTGAATGGCAAATCAGAATACATCATTTTGAAGAAAATAAACATTCATGTGAATTCCAATAGGATGACATGTATTTCCTCCAATTTGAAAAGAAAAAGTGTTATGTCACAGATGCTACCAGCTCTAGAAATACCTGTGTAGAGGTGGCTTGAGCACATGACCTCAAAATGTACTTACTTACCATAAAGTCATCACTACGAAGAGTTATTAATGATCTGCCCTCATTATTCTTGTTTATCATGGGGTAATGAATAGTTTGTTTTAAGCCTAAATTATAAAAAGTCAATTTATAATCTATTGTGTCTGTAGAAAGAGGCATCTTTGCACTGTATCAACAGATTTATTTACAATAAAAGAACAGTTATGTCCAAGCAGATCCATTCCATACCCAAGGGCATTCCAACATTACCCTTGAGTAAGACTGGCTGAAACTTTGTCAACAAGAGAAAGAGGAATATAAAGACAACAATCTAGGTCTCTGATTTCTGTGAGAAAATAAAAATTTTGGCAGACATCTGATCTGCTTCACTTTCTTTAACATATTTATCCTAACAACAACCTGAATAGCCTTGAAGGTCAATCCCTGAAGAGTTGAGGGTTGGCTAATCTCAGTAGTTTGGATACTGTGATGTGACCAGATGCAGACTTGGCCAGATGGCAGAAGCATCCACTTAAATCTACACACTACCACAAAAAATGTTTAAAATCTCTTTAAACAAAGTTTTTAAGAACAGAAACAAGTTTTGTTTCAGAATGTAAAGTCTGCCAGAAACCATGCAACTATGAAGCAGGGCAAGATGTTCTGACCTATGTAAGTCACCAGCCACAGCCTCAAAGCAGGAAATGTAGAATGATTGCGCTGATTTTAAAGGCAATTAGGAGTTAGCCAGTGAGTCAGAAGATGATGACTTCACTGATGGTAACTATCTAAATATCAAAAAAAATACCGGGCTCTCTGTCTTCATAAAGAGCTGCAAGTGTTAATAACAATGCAGACTACACAGAAGTTCTTCCATCTTTCATTTTTGTTTCTTCTCCCCAAGACTCACACGCAAAGGCTTTGGATTACTTTCCAACCAAAAATTGATATATATGTGTGAAAAAATGTTTTCCTGATAAGGCAAGTTGTCAGGTTTGGGGGGAGATTATTAGATGAAATGCTCTACCAGCAGCAACTCTGGAAGCAAAGATAAGCGGCTGTGGCAGTCAGGGCTCCTACAGCCACACTAAGGATGAGAAGAGAAGGACAAGTGAAATGCAGAGGAGGAGCTGAACTCCTTATGTGTTTGACACCTGTTTTTTGGTTTGCATTGCGTGGAAAATGTGTAATTCAAAATTAACAGAAGGATTTTCATCAGTAAGTTTCACCTAGGCAATAGCTATGTATGCATCCAGGCATTCTGTTTATACCAATGCAAAATATGAAACTGTAAAATCAAAGAAAGATGTAAAGTCAAAATATTTCCTGATTAAAATATTTACTTCTTCAATCAGTTATCTTTTACAATCCAAATATTTTTTTAATCTGCTCATATAAGTTATTTTCAGGGTGACAAGTCACTTCAGTAGATGACAACAGTAAACAATGTCCTAGTTTATTTTCATATGTGAAAAAATAAAGAAGTTTCTTAATGGATGCACTACAGATATGGCTGCCAAAAAGCTACATTTATGGAGTTGAAATATCTCAAATGAAAAAATATTAATTCTTCCAGCCCAATCATTGCAAATACCTGACATATATTTTTGCAACGGAGTTAAGAACATGCTGGTCTTATTTTATGAATAATGAAATGCAATATGCAGTACTATATTTTATTAAAAAGAAGGAAAATATACTAGTTCATTTTAAGACCACATCTGTGATTTAAAAAAAAACCTTTTTAAAAACATGAGGGTAAAGTAGTCTATATTGAAATAAATTTTGCAAGAGTTGCAGCTAAATCAAGACATAATAGACTAAATTATTCAGAGCAACTTGCCAAGTATACTTAATGCAAGAATCAGGTCATAAAACAAAGACTCACATAGACTTTTGCATTTTATTTCAACATGGCCAGAAACTCCACAAATGTACAGTGCATAGAAAGAATTTTATCTGAATATTCTTAAAAAAACTGTAGCCAGTTTGCTTGTCTAAGAGGATCCCAGCGATCATGCTCTTTGATTTGGGGCAAAAGAATAATTTCTGTTTTCTATCAGGCCAGGGAAGAAAAATGTTTATGCCAGGTAAAGCCAATATTCATACATTCTTATGGCAGAAAAGTGAAAGAAATGTAGAAAAAGAAATTGCTGATAGATAGGTTCAAAATTAGATCTTTTCTTGATCACCTATGAACCCCAGGTGATTTACTGTTGTAAAAGAACTGCCTCAGTGTCCTCCATTCCTCTCTACGGCAGAGGGAGCAGCAGCCTGCGGAAGCTGCCTCCTCGCTGCAGGTGCAAGCGCATGAACTATCGACGCTCCTCTCTGGAGACACTGGCAGCATGTCTTTACCTGGGCACGAGGCAGGGATGCTGCAAAGGCATTTCAGTAACTGCCTAACAAAATCCTGAGTGGGGTTAATACCAGGCTTATTTAAAAGTGTGGGTGACTGATCTCCTTGATGGAAGAGAACTCACCTGTTCTGAGCAACTCTCACCTACTTAGAGCAACTCTCATTCTCTAGATTTCTATTAACAACCTTTTAGTCATAGACTATATAATCTGTGTTAATTTTTCACATTTCTAGTGGTTAGAGAAGAAAAAAGTAGTCTCTACAATTAGAAAGCACCTGAGATTCACAAGACAGGGCTGGAAGCAGAGGCCTCTCACTAGATCCATAAGGAAAGATATGGCCTCAAGCACAGCTTCAGTAAAACACGCTCAATTCCTACATGTATTTAGGCTACAAGACGCAGGCGGAGAAAGACTAGAACACAGTTCCTGTCTTCCTATTTCAGCCGGGTGTTAAAAGGCAAACACAGTAGAAATAAATTCTGCAATACACATTTGCTGTCATGAGGACCACCATTTGTCTAGGTTTGTAAAGCATCCAGCACATTTATGACTATTGCTCTTGCCACGTGAGATGAAATGAGAGTCGAAAACTCCTGGAGGCAGCAGCCCAGAACATTACTGTGACATTACTCTCCTTGACTTGCATGTGGCAAGACACTGCCAAATCATTTTATCAAGAACATTTTTAGTCTTAGACCTAAGATCCCTCACATCTCCCAGAGTTTTACTAGCACATTTAACTGAACTAACTGGATAAATCTATCCAACCAGATTTATAAGTGCGTGAGTTCACCTGTCACAGAGGTGCAGAGGAAAACACACATGCTCATATGTATATAAATATATATGTCACTGTATATATATAAATATATATGTAATTAGTATAGAAGTGGATATTTAGATTGCTCAAATATTAATGCTTTAAAAATGTGGAGATACTTTAGAATATATTCTGTAGCACTGCAGAATTTTATTTTAGGTATATGCATATGTGGAGACAGTTACAAAATTAAACATCAAAAGTGTTGTTTTTTTTTTCGCATGCAAGGTCTATATACGTAGACATTTCCTAATGCTTTCTCCAGTTATTGTGTGTATTTAAAACTAATTGCCTGCCTGCATGCATATCTATCATCTCCATGGTTATATTTTCCTTGTCATTTTGTTTTTTACCTCCTAACCTGTGATTCCTTTTCAAAATCTAGTTACTTTCCAAACTGATCTTATAGCACATTGATTCCAAAATGCCAGCAAAATTCAATTTAGCCAATATTTTATTCTTTATGAAAAATAACACAGAACCTCATCAAATTCAGTCTCCTGCTATCCTAATCAACCCTGAAGTAGACACTTAGGGCCAGAGCATTCACTGAACACCTCTTCTCCATCTCTCTTTTTACCGTGAACTGCAAACACTTCTCCACACAGTATGTGCAGAAAGTTAATTTAGCTTTTTTCCTTCATCATATTCAATTGGTGAGAACTGATGGGATGTGCTACTATAATAGGGAACAGAAATGTGGAGTAGGATTTGTATGCAGCTGAGCTAGGGAAGATAACTGAAACATCCAAGTCCAAGACAGTCACCCTAAGATCCCATGTACTCAGTGGAGAGTCTCACATCTCTCAAGAGTGCAGGTAACGTCCTCCTTCCAGATGCATCTAAGGGAGGTTAAGACCTGTCCTCCAGAAGTACCTGTTTTGCTCCACAGACTATGAAACAGAAATTTGCCATACAGATTGTCACTCCATAGATTTAGTCCCACTTTTCAGCGCCTTAGACATGACAAAATCTTCTCTACAGTTAACAAGCAGCAAATAAACCAGACCATGCAAGCCTAGATGCTCCATCACTGAAATACTGTAGATGGCAATGGGCTGGAAAAGGGTCCAGAGCTATATTGGTCAGTTTGGAGACCTCCTTTTTGTGCCAGCACTTGAACTTTGATGTTCAAGTTGACTTATCTCTTTAGTTTACAAGCAACAAAGCAGTCAATATTACAAATAAAAGTGGTAGCAACGATGTTTTTACAGAAATCTCCAAAACTGTTAACTGACTGAACAGGAATGCCCATACACTTTAAATTCAGAAATTAAGTCTACAAATAGAGAGTTCTGAAAACATAGGAAGTAATGAGCTCCCACTAGCTTATCTAGTCTGACCTATCATCTAGAACAGAATGTCATCCAGATACGTGGATGAACTCAGAGAAAGCTTACACATCTCAAGAGAAACATGCCTAACAGCACAAAAGCAACACACTAAATTCTGAAAAATCAGTGTTCAAAAGCTTCAATACATTTAGGTGGCAGGCAGCTAAGCAGAACAACAGAAGTGAGGACAGAAATCTCACACACGGATATGCTGCCTGAATGTGGAAAGCAGGAGAGAGAAATATCCAAACACATCTTCGGGAAAATGTCCATGGTGCTGAAAAACTTCACAAAGGCTGCAAAAGTCACTGAGCAGTTGGTGAGAAGACTGAAATACAGTGGCCCAGGAAAGGCAGGATTCAGATAAAAGGGGAGATGCAAAACATGAAATCAATGATCAGGAGAAACTGAGGGTGATTCTCCTGAAAATTCCCCTCCTCTGGAAAACAAAGTTTCACTGCTCCTCAGTGGTTTATATTGCTACTCATTACCCAAAAAATCAATGAGTACAGCAAAATCCCCAGGGGATTAAAAAGTACATTGCACCTCTCCAATATCATATTTGCTAACTTTTGCATACATTCTGTTTTTCTATAAAACTATGTTGGCAGCAAGGCTGAGTAAACATATTGATTAGCTCTTAATTCTTGACATGGGCATTTTTTCCTCAAGAGACACAGAACCACAAAAACATCTGAGCTGTAAGATTATATCTGATGGCCATAGCTTTCCTCCTTAGTATCCCCTTCAGTTTTCATTACAAACTTTAAGCCTTTTATCCTCTCAGGTAATAGGCAGTATTTTTACATTTTATGGATGTGAACTCAAATACTCAGAATTAATACCAACATTTGCATTTCTTTTCCTGAAATATGCTACCTCCTCTGTAACCTAAGGTTTTTGTGTGTTTTTTTTTCTTTTTTTTAGTTGAAATTGCCTTTTATTCTGAGCAGCTATAACTTTCTTTAAGGAGGCCCAAGTTCATACTTTGAGATAGCAAAGGAGGCTGAGCCTGAGGCAAAGCTCGCATGGTTCACCCAAAGCCAAGGCCTGGTGAAGGACGCACTGCCTGCGAGGCAGCTCCTAGGCCCTAAGCCTAATCTCTCTCCCATGTGTCCAGCTAACTCAGTTTGCTAATGCCAAATGAGATGAACTGCCTTCTGCGTCTCTGATTCTTAGCATGCAGCCATCTAATGCAAAAAGTGCCCAGATGTCCAGCTAGACCTCAAGGCACCAAAAAACTGGCACCGCAATCTGGAGTTGCAACGTCTAACCCTGTTATGGGTTGAATCCTAAAAGGCTTGTTGTGATTAAAAAAATGTAACTCTGTTAAGAAAATACACTCTCATACTAATGACCTAACTACTCTGCCATCTTTGGCCTCCTCCTTTCCAAGGTAGTCACCAGAATGACTGTAACTGCTTCATGTTCCTGGATAAACAAAGCATTAGAAATACCAGTTTGGGGCAAGGCTTCTTGCGATCCTGACACATTTCACTCATAGTCCACAAAATGTGCGTTATTAATGGATCAACAAAACAGCAAAGGGAGACTTCTATCAAATGTTCCACTCCTTTCACCTCACAGGGGGGGTCCATCAAACACTGCACTGATTTCTCAAAGAAAACGTCCACCCTCTGCCAGGAGAGACATATTCTATTCTGTTTTGTTGCTAGGCAGTCCTCTGCATTTAACAACTATTATTTATTTATATAAACTCCCTTACCACCAGGCTGCTTGGAGTGTTGAATAAACTCTGTAATAAAAGCAGCACAAAAGCAGAAGGAAAAAATAGTTAAGAGCAAAATGAACAGTCATCACCAGAACTAAGCCTGAGACTGTAAACAGAAAGCAAAATAAAGCAATTTCAGGGAAGCAGGAAGAAAGACAGTGTTTTGATAAAAGAGGAGGCAGACTGGGAAAGACAGGCAGCTAAGCTAGTTAGATGAGATGGACAGACAGACAGTAAAATCAAACCCCTGCATAGTGAGACCCTATGGTTGAGATGCAGTTGACCCTACAGTTGAGGAGCTCAGAGATGCACCTTTGCATGCAGTGCATGGAGTATATAAGGTCACCACCTTCCTTTTCTTCAAGGTTCTTGAACACTTTCTATATATATCCCAACTATTTATGATTTAAAACAAGCTCATTCAGGCAAATATTGACAGGATTGTTTGTGACATGTCTGGGAAAATGTATTACTCCAGACAGTCTACGGAAATGCACCCAGGAAACTTAAGCTTATCACGCCGGAAAATTTCATGTGTTGTATGAAATACATGGTTTAAGTAAAAGACTTGTTTATTTAAATGTGTTTTAGGAATCATAAGAATCTTGGCCTGCTCTCTAAGCTAATACAGTGCTCAGAGTTTTAGCTTCTTTTTTTTCTTTTTCTCCTGTTCCCTACGAGTAGTTTCAAGTTTCTTTTTTCTCACTAACCTATTTCTCCAAGTGAGCACTCAGATACAAGTGAACCTAATCTGAACTTAGCTCAGAGTCCCAAATCTTTAGACTTTTTTTTGTTGAAAATAATACAGAATGAGTTTTCCCAGCTTTATTAGTTTTTCAGTGATTCAATCACTGTCATCTTAGGGCAGAGGTCAAAACAGATCAAGTCTCTCTTTGTTTAAACCTAGTAGTGTTGTGTCCCCTTCCATAAAATTGCACAAAGAGCAGCTAAAAATCTAATTCGACTGTTTAGAATGTTCTTGGCGAGATCTGAAATGGGCAGGTAAGCTTCTGTTACCATCAAGATTTACATTGTAGATAAAAGGTATTTAGGGTATTGCTTGATTCACCTATCTTCCATAACTCATGGATCACCATAAAATGGGGCATATATAACAAAGACGTTGTTTCATTAATGGCTGATGTAGATCTTCTTCAGGATTTAAGAGACTTGCCATGGTGGCATTTTGTCTTCTTTTTTGGTTATTGGAGCAGCATCAATATATACTCATTTGAAAAAAAAAACACTAAAAACAACCCTATAATTTTTCCCATTATCTCAAATTGTTTCTGCATCAAACTGCCCACACAACCGCAAGTAGAAACGCAACTCTTTGTAGAATCCTTTCAAACAGCACGTGTCTGAAAGGGGAATGCGCTGCTGTCTTAAGGGAATCAGCTACCACAGTTCCAGAGAGCAAGATCTCTTAGGGCAATGTATTAGTTCATCCCAAAGAGAGGTTGTCCTGGGCACATACTTGCATATCTCCACATGGGTACCAGACGGATGCATTCAGGATACCTTGGAATTAATGGGTGTGTAGTGCACACCATTACTGCATTTTGCATCTCCAATGGATTCAGCGCTGCAGTAGCAGTAACACAGGAAATTACTGCCAAATGCAATACCACAGCCACTCTGATAAAAGCTGCCAGGTATTCAAAAGGACTCCTTTAGGCTTACTTTTGGACTACTTTTGGGTTTAGTGTCTTTCTTACCAGCCATAAACCAACCTCTCACTGGACATATAAAGCAAGAAATTTCTACTCTACATAGCATGTAAGAGGAGAATAAGAAAGTAGATATTAGACTTTATTCAGCAAGGTAACTAAGAGCTACATTAACATTCATGCACTGCTGGTGCCTTGCCTGATCTGGTATGCATCTAAACTCTCCCCAGCACCTACCACTACATAAACACATAAAGCCACCTAGTTTTTCACAGTGCTGAACTGTTCAGCATCTAATGACCATCTGAGCCTTTCACAGCTTTCAGCATGTAGGGGCCAATCTCACTTGTAATGCTTGATATGAAAGATGAGAAGGGAGCATGGTTTGGCAGACACAAAACACAGCTAGAGAAAATGCTTCTTTTCTGCTCAGGAGCCCCACTCAGTAATCACGAAAAACACCTTTTAGATCCCTGATTTCCTGAACTCTGTTCCTGGATGGATCCCTGAACTCCTGAGGGAGTTCAAAGACACTTCTGTGGATGTGCAGCTGGCTCTGAAGCTGCCTGGCACTCTGGGGCAGGCCTGTCCTCAGCCCGCACCAATGCTGCTCTCCCCGTTCATGTCATGTACCAGAGCAACTCACTGGGAGAATGCCTTGGAGGTTAGGTCAGTGCCCTAAAAATTAACAAATCTGAGACGCAATTAGTTCTTCCATGACTGCTTGGTAGAAGATATTAATTTGAAATATTAATTTGACCAAAATTTGGACCTACTCTTGCTCCTTCTCCTTGACTTTACAAGATGCCCACTGTTCCTTATGTATCTTAAATCCTGCAGGCTACAGCACTCCAGGAAGTGTTGAGTTTGAATCAAACACCACTATTTTCCTCTGTTTTGTTCATCATCTAATCTCTGTCATGTAAGTTGGGTGCACGAGATAGTTCTGAAATAAAGTCCATGAGGGACTGAAATCAGGTTTTTGTCTGCTGGTATTTTTATGGTTAGTGATTTGAAGCCTGTCTAAATATTCTCAGATCTTATTCACATACAATGTCTATCTGCTATAGCAGAAAAAAACCCAAATGCATGTTACCAGACATTTGCAAAGATGAAAAACTAACCATTTAAATATGCCCATATTCACACTTTTGAGGGAATATTTTAAACACTAACACTTCATTATTAGTATTAGTAGCAGCCATTGATCAATGCATGGCACGGCTAAGGTCAATATCCCTGTACCAAAGAACACATAATTTAAATGCAAGATGAGAAATCACAGGTTAATACAGAGGGAAGTCAAAAAAAATTATCATCTACAGTTATATAACAGAAGAAAGCTTGCAAAGAACAACGAGAAACCACTGTATCTATGCACACAAAGAGCAAGCAATGAATATGCAACCCATAGTTTTGTAGGTATCTTCTAACCCATGTAATCATGACAAAGAAAGTCAGAATTGTGTCCAGGTACAAGATGACACATCTGTCCTGTTTTCATGTCCATATTATTTAGCTGCTCAATTTTGGATTAATTTTTCTGTTGCTCTACATCACTCGCTGTGGTGTTTACTTTTCAAAGGCAAAGCTCTTTGTTCTATTTTCTCACCATAATCCTTTCCTTCTCCTGCTTTTACTTGGTTTTACTGGAAAGCACTGCAGGTCACAGCTTTACTACCCCTGGCTCATTTGCAAGATTAGCACCAAAGAATACAAAAATTGCAGATGTCCTATATAACTTCCTTTGAAGCCTGAAGTATGTAAGATACACTATGAGAGAACTGGGTAAAGACTCTAAATGTTATTTTCTTCCACTTGCAACTTCTGTGTGATGGAAAGAACAGTCACATCACATCTTCTTTTTTATTCTTTTGTCCATGCATATTACCTCAAAATTAATTAAGATTTTGGCTTGGAAATGCTCTCAATGATTAATCTGCCATATTCTTCTCTGTATTCTTTCTCTTTTTATACAAAGAATGTGCAAAATATTATCATGTCATTAAAAGAATTACACTTTGGATTCAGATTACAAAGAGAGATTGATACATGCTATTATACTGGTTTGAAGTAATGACACTCATTAACAGCTTTCCTCAATACTTGTACATATTTGCAGAATTTAGTCCCACATATTAAATGCACATAAAAATTTAAAAGTTTGTATAAAACAGTGTTTAAAGGACATTCGATTGCTTTTCCTATGTGATATTAATATAATAATTCCTATGTGATATTAATAAAGTTTAGATCACTTTATACTGCACCTCGTATTTTACATTGTATGCTTGTCTCTGCTTTCAGTTATTTAGATTCTTTCC
>JAUBOD010000947.1:361342-374596 GCA_032353885.1 Nothura maculosa
AGGAGATTCCACAGCCTCCCTGGGCAGCCTGTTCCAGGGCTCTGGCACCATCTGTTTTTCCCATTTGCCATCTTCTTTCCCCATGAAAGATGCTATTAGGGAAAGAGAAAATACCTCAGGAATCCACTCGCAACCTGGCAAAACATCAGCTGCCAGTCCTTGATCCCCTCGTACCCAGGCAGGAAGCAGCGCTGTTCCCCCAGCAGCCTGCAAGCGCGGAGCTTGATTCCATGCGGGACAGAGCTGCACCCCAAAGGCTGCAGCAGGAGGAGCTGAGAGCTCCTGCTGGAGCTGCAGGCAGAGGCAGGACCGCGGGCTCGGCCCTGCAGGCTCCCCAGGGGCTGCAGCCGCCCAGGCACCTGCGGCTCGGCCACCTGCCACGGGTGGGATGCAACACGTTGAGCAGATGAACTGGAAAAATTATGTACGTTCCAGGGAGGAATGTACACGCTTCAGAGCCTATTTATATCCAGCCTGTTAACAAGATTGTTACATAAAAGCTGAGAGAAATCTCCTGAGTGAAACAGGAATGCACAGCATATATGCATAGAAAACTCCTTACACTTGCTATCACATATGAACCTGGCAGGCAAGTTCATTAGATAAGCCAGGATCTATAAGCGTAGACTGAGGAAAGTTACCTACAGTTCAGAAAAAAAGCAAAAGCAATGAGGAAACCACACAATAATGATGAAATTTCAAAGGTTTTGAATCTCCATAGGCTACCAGCATGAGCAAATAACAAGATGTAATCCTGTCTACACCAGAGAGATGGTAGCTGTGGGCTTAACAGTAACCACTGTGAAGGGAACTGCTCTGTAACAGAGAGCTTGGAGAAGGCGCAGACCTGTCTGCTGAGGCTGGTAACAGGGATAGGTGTCAGCAATCACACCCAGACCAGCACGGAGGGGACCTGGGCTCGGCGCTTCCCGCACACTCCTACAGCTGCCCATGTTGCGCTTCATAGTGCTGCCCAGCACGTGGAGGGATTGGGATGCTAAGCTTCACACACAGCAAAACCAAGACAATCCACATGAAGAGATTTGTTGGAGGCCTGTGTTCTTAGTCACTTGTGCTAAAGGAATGCACAAAATCCCTAATGGACATTTAGCCCCTATTGCGCTGAACTATAAACGCAAACTGATTCTGTTGCACATTGTATTTGAATTGGAACTTGGCCTTGTTCTGCTTTATTATTTGGGGATGTGGTTAGGCATCCTTTCCTGTTAAACTTTCATGGGACAACTGTTTCTCCAAAATAAAAAAACAAAAAAGGCAAAACTTCACCACCTACATTTACAATACAGAAGGCAGTAAAGGCTTACATTATGTATCCAGGTTTACATTATGTATTATTTTACTTATGCATTCAAAAATGTGTCTTTTCCATCCACTGTTTTCAAGACATCCTTCTGTCAAAATACTCCCAGGTTGATTCTCAGCACTGCGGGTAATTAATGAAAAATCTGGCTGTTTACCCCCTTGCAAACAAAAACACACATTTGCTAGACAAACATCTACTATAGGATCCAAGATCTATTCCCTTCTCTCTTACGCACCATATCATATAGCTATTCATTTATTGAGAGCATCAAACTAGGTATTTCATCCATATGAAATGCAATTTATTTCAAAGCTTAAATAAGAAATAATAATATCCAGGCACTCATAACTAGGACAAGTCCAATTCTTCATTCTTGATTTTTTTCCCATTAATTTAGTTCCAACTTACTAAGTGTTTTTAGCACTTTTAGAGCTTGATTGAATTTTGGAATGATGCTCACTGGCAAATTGTACATTCTCCTTTTTAAGCATAAGACACTGTGTTCTGCTTGTGTTTACAACACTAGATACAATTCTGCTTGTGTGTTCCAAATATTGATCTCTGCAGCTTCTTCTTAAACTCATAATATTAGTATCCAAAAATCTTATTTAAAAAACTACTAAGAAATTACTAACCTTTAAAATTTAAGATGCTTAAAACATTTAAAAAACAAAGAGAAAAAAAAGAGAGACATATATATAGGGCTGTATACAGTAGGGTGTGAGTGTCACAGCCCAGCAGCCACTACCACTTCAGCTGATCCAGATACAAACACCACTCCAAGCAGGGCTTAGGAGGTGGGAAAGACCAAGACTTTTAGTCTTGATTCCTACACAAGCTCTGGGTTGAAGTATGTTTACCTCTATCTAGAATTGGAAACCAGATATAGCTCACATTATATTGTAAGAAATAAAATGAATGATGACATAGCTACTTTAATCCTTTCCCTCAAAAAATAAACAAAAAGCTTTCATACCAATGGGCCTTGCTTCTCTACACTATAGTCCTTATAGGCTGATTCCTACAGAATTCCTAAGAAGAGAGTGCGGACACATTGGCCGCAGTGCCTTAGTTGTCTATGGTGCCTGCTGTCTGCTCCAGGTGAAGAAAGCAGCAAATGCTTCTACGTGGTATGTAGCTGGATTAGGGTTATTATGGATTCTATCAAAACATGTACAGATTCAAGAACAAATTGAGTACAGGTCTAGCAAGACCAAGATCCGCAGTTTGACTCGGGAAGACAGTGATCACGAGGAGCACTGAAGATGGCTCTTTCTTTCCCTCCTCAAAAAGCACCTTCTCCTGGCCACTGTGAAGGGAGGACATAAGTCACTGTAATATAAATTCTACCATATTTATAATATGCTCATTTCACATAATTTTACTCTTAAATAGCTACCAGAAGCTACAGCTGATCTTTAAAGCTGATGTGATAGGGCACCTTCATAATTTATTCTATAGCACCAAACTCTGTGCAACACAATTCAATCAGCAGCAGTCAGAAGCTGACACAATTTACTCCAATCAGGTTAGTACCAAGTTCTGATCAGTTAGGATTTTGAGCGTCCATTGTCATGTACAAATCAGTTATGAATCATGAGTAATTTTCATGTTTTTGTTCTGTTTCAAGATAGCAGGATACTAATTCTAAGAAGATTTCTCTAAGAGCTGAGATGCAATTTCACAGGGCTGGAGGGCTGAAAGCGCCTTCTTTTGTTCCTCCAAATTCTTTCTTCTGTTCTGCCAGTGACAGGCTGAGTAGATCACATTTTGTTTCCTTGAAGCTTTGAAAATTCTCTATCAAAATCTATTACCACAGCAGCAGCCATTCCTACCAGAAGCCATTACCCAGCAGGAAACAACAAAACTGTTCAGACACTGGCGAGAAAAAAGTGCAAACATTGGAAATGTGCTAAGACAAGAGGAGGCTAAAAATATCGGCAAGCAAATTTCCCAGATATAACTGAAATACATTAACAGGAAACACATCTGCTCCCCACAAGAGGTGATGCTCGTTCTGTATGGCCAATGGTCACTACTAACCTGGGGGAAATGTTCTTTACAGCAGAACTTGTTCATCAAAGAAGATGGAATTTTACAGATTCAAAGTCTTCATGACAAAGAGGGCAAAGCTGATCTGATCACTGTCCAAGGAAACCTGTTCTAAAAGAGATCTTTAGATTTGTGACATAATAATAATGCTATATATATGATATATATGATTTTATGCATAATATTTGTAATGAAAAGGAAATTGGAGAGATTCAAATAAGGAGTAAGAGACAAACACAATGACAAAAGAACCATGGGCCAGAGACGCATCATTTGAAATTGTTAGAGCAAGAGGAGATCTCCCTCCTTACTGCCAATGTAAGTGCAGAAGCTTGTAGGTAAACTCTATAACCTTTGCTATACCTACCATGAGCTCTTCACTTGGGAAATTATTGCATAGAACTGTGTCTCAAAGTTGAATTCTATTCACCTATGAATGAATCCTAGGGTACTTTGAGTAATAACATAGAGCTGCTTGTTGCAGTGTTTGCTGCAGCCCATACACCTGCCTCTGCATGATTTTTAGTTCTGTCAGTTAGGAGTTCAG
Source organism: Nothura maculosa (assembly GCA_032353885.1). Lineage (NCBI taxonomy): Eukaryota > Metazoa > Chordata > Aves > Tinamiformes > Tinamidae > Nothura > Nothura maculosa. Next base: position 365,266 of record JAUBOD010000947.1, read on the forward strand.
CTGGTGCCTCTGGGTTTTGTTTGATTTACCTTTAGATACCTATAATCTTGGCAGTCTGCAAAGGCAGAGCATGGCAAAAGATAGAGCAGCTGCAGTCTATTACTACGATAATACACGGAACACAATCATGAAGACTTTCTTGAAAGCAAGAGAAAAATAATCTAAAATAACAACAGCTACAGACCAACAGAAATTAACTGTTCATCAGGAAAAGAAGAATGACATAGTCCCTTTGCTTTTTTTCATTTGAGTTTAAAAGATGGCTCTGCTTTGGATGTTCATAGCAAATACGGCTAGCTGGGACCATGGACAGAGCTAAATAATTTCTCCTAAGAGATAAGGAATTTAGTAACATTATTCATTAAATAAATGAATGATTTATGATGCAAAAAAAACGCATTAAAATTTGTATTTTTTGTAATCTTGTGAAGCCTTAGTAAAAAATGTGTCTTTATCCAGTGGCAAGCCCTCTGCTCTTAATCAGAACAAGCTGTGAAGCCAGAGAGTAATGGCTCTTATCTGTGCTAATCAGTAAACATCCCTCTCGCTTTGGAGGGAGGATTCTCCTGGAATCAGCTAACACCAGGCCTTGCAAAAAGATTGCCTAGACTCCAGTGGTTCTGTATTTTAATTATTTTGCGAAGACTAAAGGACCAAAAAAAGGAATAGCTTGAAAATAGCTTGTAATAATTTCTTATTGGATAAAAATGATGTTTTAAAATATGTGTTATACTTGGTGGTAAAGAAATCAAGATTTCCAGACTCTAGAACATTATCTCCATCTAGCCAGTACCCTGGTTCGTTTCCTGTCCACTGAGGTGTATCCCAAGTACAGAAGGGTAACAAAAGTCTTCGAGAATGGAAGAAGAATGATTCTGTTAGCATATATTCAACATGTCTCCACAGATCTATCCATAAAAACAGTATAACCTTTTATCCTTAAAATAAAAACATTAGGAAAAGGCAGATTTTCCAGATTTCTCCTTAACAATGATAGGTAGCTACACAATGTGACCATCATATCAAGAGGAAAATTCCACTCTGGTCTATTAAAACCCAAGAATCAGCTCTACTGCTGTGCCAACACTGACAAGTTAAAATGTGAATTTTACTCAGTAGGGGAATTACCACTTTTGCAAGAGAACTGAGAATGAAGAGCTTCTCAGTAGGTAACAAATAAGGTCCACAGGACTCAGCCCATCTGTTTGATTTCCCCAAACTCTATCGTCATCCGCCCTCGCCAAGAAACACAACCCATACCCATACTGCTTTCTTCACCCAGGAATCTCACCCAGCTCACCAGATAATAAATACATGTTCTCAGCATTCTTGTATACACTTGCTAATCTTCAAATAAAAATATCTTGCTCTGTGTTTGCCAGATCAGAGAGGTTTCCAGCGTTCAATTACTTGCACAAATGCTGTCACATCATTTTGACTACCACAGGCACGATTATAGCATCCTTTGTAACTTCTCTGTTTTTCTCCTCATATAACTTGTTTTTTCAGGGTATCACTTAGTGGGTATGGTTTCCTCTCACCATCTCTACCACTCTCAGGTAACATACCTTCAATACAAAGAGGAAACCTCTACTTTTACTCTACCCAACTAACTTGTAGGCACATAGGCTAGTGCCTATATGTAATCTGTCCCAATATTTCTGTCACCTGTCTTCACTGCTGCTGTTACCTGGGCTAGGTAGTTGATAGTTGTCTTATCAAGACTGTCCTAGAGGAGACCGTATCAAGGACTTGCAGCCCAGACTCCTGAAGAGAGTGATCCTGGACCCTGTTCCAACGAAAGAGCAGTTACAACACACTGACCTCGCTTCACCAGTCACTTCCAAGCTAGACTCGAAAACAGGAAAATACTTAAATCTTTTCTGAAAAGCAACATTGCATTTCAGTCCAGCTGAGATTTAAATATGTTCCTTTGTCTTGATCAAGATGTTTCCCTGATTTAGCACCCTGAACTAGTGTGAGATCCGATTCAAGGTCAGTTTTCTTTGAGAGTGAAAGACATTTTGACCTTAGAAGCCCAAACTCAGTACTTCTACTGTTGTCTCCAAAGTTATACAGCAACAAGGCTTTTAGCCTTTTTTTCTTTTTTAAAAAAACATGACATCATTGTGGTCAAATGATCCTATACTCAATACAGACAATGCAAGCCTTGGCATCGAATTCCTGAAAAATTCAACTCCTAAATTTGATCTCTGCACATGAGGTTGACATTTATTGTCATTTAATTTGGAAATTTGTTTTAATATTTTTGCATTATATATAGACAAATTCAGTCATACTGACTTGTCCAAGATTTCTTCACTACTTCCTTAGACTTAAAAAAACACCTGCAGGCCCCACACCTATCAGGAGAACTCAACTTCCAAAGTCTCCAAGAACTGTGCTCTGCTTCCCAAAACAGTTTGTGCATTCACAGCCATGCTTTTTGACCTACTTTTCTTCTTTTCCAAAGGGAGTATATAACCTAAAAAAAAAATATCAGAGTTTAATTATAGTAGTGTTTCATAAATAAAAATTCCATTTCAGTAGTCAACTATAATGAAGTGACCCTGAAAGTCTTTTTGCAGAATGCGTATTAGTTTGCTTACCTTATATTAGTGGCATAGCTAATTACTGATTAATTGACATATACTGTAGACATATTACCTACAATTTTTTTGGAAAAGGTCAAATGAATATTGAAAACGGAAGTAATAAATCATGAAACTAATTGCTTAAATAATGATTTCCATTTAATACTCACTGCTGGACAAAACACAGAATTGTGCAAGTTTTTCTAAGTTCAGTCTTGCTATAGTACTTGCTATACTCTTAGGAGGGAAGAAAAATGTTATTTTCTTACCCAGAAATTTTGTTCTCTCAATTTTGCTGCAACACACATACAACTTGATAGAAATGTCCTCATCAAGCACCTTGAAAATCAAACTTAGCTTAAACTGAATAAAATTGGTCTTTATTCCTAAATTCAGTTATTAGCATCTCTGTGATCAAGAACACCAGGTTTAAGTGGCACAAATGCAAACCTGATTTTGTCTGAAGTAGCATTGATTGCATAAATGCAAACAAGATCTACCTTTTGAGATACTGAGTTTATATGGATGCAAATTAAAGGGAAAACACTTGTAAAATATCAGCTAGCAGTTGCAAACATGGAACAGAAAAATAAGTAAAGCCATAATGTAAAAAAATCTGATTCATCTTTTGGGGACTTCTGGGAAAGCTAATTGCCTTACACGTGAGAGTGACAACAGTGCCTCAGGTCCAAATTGGTCTAAATTTTAAGGCCCAGTTATGATCTGAAAGTTCAACTCAGAAATAGTTCCTTAGAATCTCTGCAATTACATTCAAGAAAAACCTGTGCAAGCAAAAAAAAAAAACCTAACCCCTTATTAACCTTTCAATATTAACCTTTAATAACCTTCAAGTATTATATTTCCTCCTACACTGTCAAAAATGACATTTAAAACAAGCAGAAAGGCTGCTCCTTACCCTACACTATTTCAACAAGATTCTTCCTTAAAATAGCTAGTTCTTAAATAACAAGTCTTTCTCTTTCCGCCCAGGCACGCGTTTATATAAAAGTTCAACAATTCTAGAAAATGATGTGTGGGTTCCCAATTTTAAAACTAGGTTCAGTCTTTTCACTTCGGGTAAAACAGATGCTCATCACTGCTTCACTGACATCAGGCAAATTCAGGATATTCTAACTACAATTCAGCTTTTATAAAAGCTATTTTCCATTTCAAATATTGTAAGAATAATTCAATTTATCAGGAAAAAAAGACATCATCTTCATGATACTTACGTACTCCAGCCCCAGATGGTGGCCTAACATAATTTTATTATGAACTTAACATTCTGGTTTTTTTTTTCTTTAAAGTGAGTTTTGGCAAAAATACTGATTAAAAAAGCTTACCTGAGTACAAGATCAGGGACTTTTTTAGCTTCTTCATTAAACAGAAGAAAATCACATCCAAAATGCATGAACTTAGAAGTGGCAAAGATGAATAATGTCTCCTTTTACATGTTTGAATAATGGAATTCTTTGACCTGCTCTGACTTCTCAGGCAGAGCAAGAGTAAAACAAAATGGTTCTCCCATCCTCCTCCAGAAAGACCTCAGCAACTCCTGTCCTGCAAAAGGCCAGAGGATGTTGTAGAAAACCAGGGTACTTCAGGATGGTGTGGGGACACCAGCTCAGACCCACTACACCCACATTGTGGGATTCACCACTTGCCTTTCAAATCTACCCATCTGATCTTCCTGATCTTAGGGGAGAAGTTCGAAGACTCCTGGAGAAGGAGTTCTAAGAAAACATCCATTTGTGCTCAGGTGTTAAGAGACTTTGCAAGGGGAGTGAAGAACACAGTTATTTCAGAGTTTGGTTTTTTTTTTAAATGGATTTAGGGCCTTTGTCAACCCCTACTCTTGTCCACATTTAATAGAGATGTTTCTCCTCATCTTAGAAAGCTCTGGAACCTGCTTCCCAAGACTTAATGATTATTTTGTGAATTGAAAGGCTGAGCTGTGCCTCAGATGGAGTACTTCAGACAGCATCTATACACCTAGAAAATAACATATTTCTCTCTTGCAGAGAAAGAAATAGGTGAAAGAATAATAATCAAAATGGAATCCTTCAGACAGCTTAGTACAACTCTACAGCATGCAGAGACTTAACCTTCCCTTCCCTGGCTGTTTCTGACAGCTTTCAAACATTTGCAGGGCAAAGTTCTCCAGCTACAAGTTCTTGGAGCTCCCAAGGTTACACCTCTGCAAACACTTCTTCACTTCAGTGAAACAGCCCTAGAACAGGTTGTCCAGGGAGGTCATGGAGTCTCCTTCTTTGGAGATCCTCAAAACCTGCCTGGCTGCCACCCTGTGCCCCGCACTCTGGGTGTCCCTGCTGGAGCAGGCAGGTTGGACTAGATGATCTCTAGAGGTCCTTTCCAACCTCAACCATCCTGTGATTCTGCACATCCCAATCAAAGCACTTAACTGGACTGACTTGAAGTCTACCTTGAATTGGGGAAAGCTAAGCAAGGAGGTGGATATGGGACAAGCAAGGTGTTCTGATTTTCTACCACAACCTAATGTCTTTATTTCTGGTATGTTGAGAAAACAAAGCAGTATCTACAGAAACAATTGGGAAGAGATGACCATTTCAATCTTTATTTTTAACTGCTCTTATAAGTATGACATTTCCTTCAGAAGAAGGAGCTATGCTTCCTCTCTACAGCCACTCTGCAGGAATATTCTGCAAAGAATATTCTGCAAAAGGGAAAGAATTTTCAATTTCTAAACTAAAGCTGTTCTGCTTTCACATAAAGTAACATAGTAATGCTGTCAGGAATATAAAGGCATTTTTGAGTACAGAACGCCTCTTAAGAAAGAGGAATTTCCTCCAAAATTGCAACCAGCTTTTCTACCCATACTTGCTTAGTTCAGTATCATTTTCTTGATGCCTTTTTTAAAAAACGTAAAAAAATCCTTTTATTAACCAGTGATTTGGTAAGAAATAATTTTTTTTTCAGTGTTATATAAATGAAGGTGCTTTTAAGAGAAAAAAAAACATTCTGTTTCTGCACTATGAATAGCTGTGTACATTCTTTCAGACTTAAATCGTGAAATCCTTGCTGCTGGCATCTTCAGCTATGAGCCCTGAGATTTACAAATGACTCAGCAGTATGAATTTTTAGAGCAACTGTCAGGAAGGAGTTAAACCAATCATAATGCTCAACCATCGTAGGGTTTTTTCTTGCTGTATTTTCACAAAAAGGATGCACAGGAGTTAAGAGCTGCCAGACTTGTGTGGTTCCTCAGGTGGTGCTCTAAGATGGAGGGCCGCGGCCTGCATCTTTAAGGCTGGGCCCTGCAGCCAGAGAGCACCGCCCGGCCCACAGGCGTGTCCTTTGGCAGGGTTGTCCCACTGAGGTGTTTCAGCTGTATTGGAAGGACTCGAGCTCACATGTGCATCAAATAATATGATTTGTGCACCCATAAGGTGCTTGTTAGCATCTGTGATGCAAACAGCTTCCTCTTCTGCACTCTGAGGAATCCTTGTCTCCTGTGGTGGCAAAAATGCACCATCTCTCATGCATTCCTTCTGCTGATAGACTATGGAAGTCTAAATTTAGAGTCCAGACTATAAGTTACAAGGTGCAATTTCTAGCCACTTCCTAGGTAGTGCTATGTGAAATGAGAATGGTTATCTTGAACACAAGCAATTAAACCAGCAGCTGCATTCCACTCACTGTTTACTGATTTGGTATTTAATAAAATGGCTGCTTCATCATTTGATTTGCTTAGTTAATATCCTCACTACGCCCTCTCTAATAATTACATCCTCAGGTGGGAGACTCCTAATTTATCTTTCACTACACTCATCTGTGCTTTTGCTAAGAATCTTGCAAATCTTTTCTCTGCATTATCTCTCATGCCCAAAAGCATCACTAGTTTTTATCAGCTAAAGTATTGTTTTACTTGAATTTTCAAGTTCCAGGGGAAAAAAAAAAAACACCTAAGCAAGCAGCTTCTCATGATCTGCGTTGTTTCACACAGCAGCAACCCCTAGCAATGTGTCTGGCACTATCATAGCAGCACAAGGCTTCTCCTGCAGAATTCACTCACAGGTGGTGGCAATTAAGGCATAAATACTTTAATCACTTTGAACATGACTGAACACAGCCAAATACAAACTCAGTTTTAAATCACCATCCTTACACAACAGCTAGGTTAATCTAACACAATTTTAACGCACAGAACTTGACCAAGTAGCTCACCAAATTCTATCTTTAGTCAATATAAGTACTTTCAGTACTGATATAAAGACCAGCTTATTTTCAAGCTTCCTACCAGCAGCCATGACCCAATGTACAGCATAAGGAACATGTAGTCCAAATTACCCATTTGGTTCTGGTTCCACCCCATTATCTTAATGACTTTCTATGTATTGCCCTAAGTAATTGCTTTGTTACTGATGATCTGATCCATGGCAAAACAAAAGATCTACCACTGATTGCGGAGAAGAAAAAAACACATAGGAAAGCGTTGACCATTTCCTATTAAGTGGCACTTATTTTCCTATTAATCCTCCTATAAAGGAGATTGCAATAGGGCAGTATCAAGAGAAAAGTAATATAAAGGCAACCTAGAAAAGATGAGATCTTCTCTCCTTAGCGTAAATTGAGTCTACTTGACTGTAGACTCTTCAAGCCTGATTTACATTTGCTTTCAGCACCATTTACTTACATAACAAACATGTCTGCAATCCTTATACCTGCAGTGTAGAACTCATCCCACATTTTCCCAATATAAGTGGGCTTTTTTGGAAAGACTTCTTAACACTTGTCTTCACAAGAACTAGAGCAACTCTCACATTCAGCATCCAGTTACAGAACACACCTTCATCGTCTGCTCTCATGCAGCAACACAGGGGCACCCACTATGAGAATCAGGTTATGGGCTGCCTCCAAATTCAGGAGTATCTGATTTGAAGTGTCAGTTTATGGCATTTTGACAGAGACAACACCAAGCACTATAATCCTTCATAAGGAAGAGCAATAAATAACAGCAATATCGTCTCAAAGAAGCACTGAACAATGTACATTTTGGAATCTATATTTTAAATATCTTTAGACACATTGATAAATGGTAACTTCTCATGCCTCAGACACATATATTGCCTTTCAGTGAGAGCACAGTGTCTTGAGCTGAATTTCAGAAGATCAGAGGTAACAGTGGTTTCAGGGAAGATCTATTTTATCCAAGTACGGGGAAAGGAGAAAAAGATGGAGTTAAAGCCTAGCATCAGCTGATGTTACAGTTGTTATAATGATGATGTTCTCTTACAGGTGATGATCTCTTACCGGTGTCTGGCCATTGTGTTTTGAGATGAATCTGCAAGCAGTATAAGTTGCCTGCCTCAGCCTATTTTTTTTTTAATCCTCTGCATAATGAGTGTTGAGATCTCCTGTCCTTAGGAGATTTTATACTTCTCATCTCTCTCACTTCATGTGTCTATACCTTCTCCTCTCCCAAAGCCAAACCGGCAGTTCCAGGCAAGTATCCAAAGTCTATTTTTTGTTGCCTTTCCTTCTTACACATCATCTCCAGGCAGAAAAAAAATATGACCAGTTCAAGGCTTCCCTACACGGGTTCTGCAGATGGCACTTCACTATCGCAGGGCTACAAAGCATTGCTTAATATCTCACCACAAACTGCAGTGTAACAAATAAAGATGAGAGAAGCTGGAATCAAAATGCAGCAGGGCTATTTTAGAAAGCCCAAGATGTCCGAGCGATGCCTTTCCCCAATTTTCTTTTCACTGAATTTCTGTGTTTGTCTTTTCACTGTGAATTAAGACTGCTAACTGTCCACCAAGTTAGCAAGCCAAGGCAAAAGACAAGATGTATATTAAAAAAAAAAGAAAAAAATATTTTCTTCTACCCATATCTCTATTTTTATTCTGCTGTGTTAAAAAGATTTCACACATGTGAGCAGACCTGGTTCAAAACAGACACAAGCTGATGATCTGGTGAGAAAGATGCTGCTATTTTTGCATATTCCCCTTGCAGAGACTTGAAAGCTTGAAGCCACTTGTCTGAGCTCAGCCTCTGGACCGCGCTGTGCTGGGCATGAGAGTAAGGAGCAATTTTAAAGCAACCACATTAAGTCTCATCTTAATGAAATCCATTACAGAGTAGTAGCATTTTAAAGTTTCAAAGAAGAATTTCTTTTAATGTTATTAAAAGTCCTTTCCCATTTACAGAATAAGCAGCTGAAAGAAAAAGAAAATGGGCTTTGAAATGTTTAGCCCTCTCAGGGGTTTAGCCTAAATAAAATGGCACCGAGCGCAGAATTGTCTGTGTTTTGGAGGGCTCTCCACCAGTGACAGGACACTGGGAAGTACCATTCACAGGCAAAAACCTCAGCAACTGAAACAGCAGCAAGACCCAACGAACAAGGATGAAATTATTCACCCTCCTCTGTGTCCTCAGCCACCAGGCAGCCAAGGAGTTTCCAACAGGGCAGTGCCAAGAGAAAAGTAACAGGAAGGCAACCTAGAAGAGATCAGAAATACAGCTAAAAACAAAAGACGAGAGAAAATCCAAAATATTTCTCCAGAGAGTTGCATTTAGAGAGGAAGAAAGCAAAGCAAGCTCTAGGGGCAAGAGTGGCACAGAAAGCCCTATTTACCTCCACACATAGCCCAGGACCAGGAAGACACTCCTAAAACCACCTCTCAGCTCATCTAGAAACTTCCATTTAAATAAGAACGTAGGTTTGATAACACAAACTTCAGTGGTGACTA
>JAUBOD010000947.1:492558-506614 GCA_032353885.1 Nothura maculosa
AACTGGGAAGTGATAAGAACTTAATATCTTTGGGCCCATAAAGCTCTGTCAGCCTTTGGAGTGCCCAAGAAAGGGAAAGACTGACTGACAGATAGATTTTATTGGGAAGCAGCTGTAAGGTCAAACAGATGAGCTTCACAACGGCACAAACAAAGAAGAAAGAATATGGAAATAACGAAATGCTAGAGCAAAGAAACGTCAAAGTTGTTTGTCAAAGCTTGAGCACCTGGATTTCTATGTTTTGTTTAGAGCACAGAACTCCTCGACTCTTTAAGTTATTCTTAGTGATATTATATACTTTTTTTTTCCCTTGTATATTCCAGTAAAAAGGGAATATGCACATAGAGGAGTTTTTTTTCCTCTAGTAGAGACAATCATCTGAGTTGGCAAAACCCAGGGTACCTGCAGCTCCCATTTGGGGCTGTGTGCTGTGAATACCAGGCCGTGGGGCTCCAAATGCACTGTCCCTCTCCCCTGCTCATTCATTCACCAGCAAAACCATCAGAATGTTCCATTTTGTGTTATTCTTACTGCTATCATAAAATACAAATGTGTAACTGAAATCTAAATACACAATGCAGCTTAATATTGCCAGCCAATGAACTATCTGCAGAAAGGCAAAAGAAATTCAGTCTGGCACATTGCTAATTAAGATAATAATGCTGTAAATCTTATCTCCAGTGTTATGGCACTTAGGGCTGTACTTTTTCAGTTTTCAGATAAGGCACTCAAGCAGGCTGCATGTTTAAAGTAATTGCACTTCTTGTAGCTAGTTCCATGAGTATTTTAAGTAGAAATTCAGAATAAATAGTTGTTCCTTGTTTCACCTTACTTGTGGTGAGAAAACTTAACTGTCCTTATACAAAGTGATTCTTTACAGTTAGAGCTGGGTTTCTTCTCAGGTATTTATGTCTACTGCAAGATGCCTTACCTTGTTTGGATGAAATGAGGAGACAGCAAGCAGCCTTGGTATGCAATAAATTACTGAATGTGTGAACAAATCTAATTTCCCAAGTTTAATAACTGACTTTTGCTCCGAGAGTTGTTTAGGTTCAGGAATCTACTTGTCTCTTCTAGTGTGGAAGAAACATGTACATGTGTTACCACTTGTCAGCTGATGGGGAGATCCCTGCTGAGTTACAGTGACTGAATTGCTGTGCTGTGCAATGCCACCTTGCAGAATTCCGGCCTTCCCAGGAGCTGGATCAGCTCTCCTGGATTGGAAGCACTTCCAAACCTCTGTTCACTAAGGAATAACTACATGGAGGAAAAAGCACAGAAAATACATGAAAACTTCCAATTTGTTTTGTTGTCGATCTATAGATACCTAGAGGTATAAAGGCACACTGTATACCATAGTGCCTGGAGCTCAGATAGATCTGTACCTACCAGTCTCAAATTGGCTGTCTCAGGTTATGCTTTCCATGGTAGTGACATGGGTAGTTGGTGACACTGTTATCAGGACACTCAGGATATTGTAGCCTCAACTTTAAAGCTAATATGGATGTATCACACAGTCGGTATTTTGGTGTACAGGTACCTTTAGCATCAAGTGGCAGGTGGTGCTGGGTGTCCCTGTGGGATAGACACCGTTCCAACGGTGAGTGTGCGCCGGAGTTTTCCCACTGTACATGTTTTCCAGTTGGTTCAGAGTTATTGACTTGTTTGCAGGGTGTTCAAAGCACCTCCTACAGACATAGCAGTGACTTAAGCTTTAATCATTCTGGATGTGGGTGTGCCTTGGAGGTTGCATCCTGCACCTCCAAATGCATTTGATGTGAGGAAGGGAAGGCTTTCCAGGCTTTACTGGTGAGGGATTCACATCTTTCACCAGTTTAACAATACTAGTTGTCCTGTTAAAGCTGCTAGAAACCGCTAGTCCTTGTAGCTTCTTGCCCTGAGAACCACGACAGTCCACGTTTTACCTACACTCTTGAGGTCTTTTGTTTGTAGCTCTCATTCTTTAGAGAAGAAACTCAAAATACTATCAGCTCAGGTGCATGTTGCTGCTAAGTACAAGGTAGTACTGCCCTGGTGATATTCTTGCTTCTGCTGCTATGCTGAGGGTGATTTCACAGACTGTATTTTTATGTACATTTGTTTTCACCCAGTACTAAAATTGGTTTGTAAAAATGTAGATTTCCTACTGACATTTCTCAGATCATCATATTCATATATTCAAATGCTTTTGAGGAGGCAGACAGCAAATCAGGTAAGTACCATAGAGTAGGGTGTCTACATCCAAACTAGAATATCAAAATTTTCATTTTAATTATTATGATCTTGACAGAGATGATAGAGCACGGTTATGAAGCAAAAGATATTATAATTGAGGAGTATATAATATCAAAGCAGAAACTTTTAAGATTCTAGATATCATCTAAACTCAGCAAACACCTACAATTATTTTTTACAATGCTATTTTTTAAATGCGGAAAGCTCAGTCTCACAGTGAATAAGTTTGATGTAGCTAAGTCACAGAAGTAGTAATTTTCTATTTAAAAGTTGCATAAGAGGCATTGCTTTATGGTTTCATGCCTGAAGGATATTAACTAAAAAGTAATTTCTTGTCATTTCTGTTTCTTTTTTCATCTGAGAACCATGTGTTTTTCTTAACTGAAAAAGGTAGCTATAATATATGTTAATTTGTGTGCTAGCATATACAGCTCTGCTTGGGTTTTCTGTCATTTAAAATTTCAGTTCTAACAGTTTTAACATTTAACGTTGCCTTTGGCACAGCTATGTCTCTGAAATCATACACCTATTTCATGCCTCAATTTTGTCTATGTAATAGTTCAAAGTCTCAGTTTTTCCTTATTGTATGAACTGCCAAGAATTTTGTTCAAATCCTCCTCATTCATTACCTTGGCTAATGTCATCTTCTCTTTGGCATTAATGCCATCCACTTTGTTGCCTCAAAATGCAGCTGTTTGGATCGCCTTCAGAGGCACTTCTTTTTTTAACCCATTGCTATCCAGTGTCAAATTCAAATTCTTATTTTAATGAGAGTCATTAAGACTCCATTCTTGATGCTCATAAACTCCCACTACATATAAAAAATCTAAGTGTTTTAATTATTCATCCTATAGGTAAGTTTACTTTTCTGTATCTAAAAGTTTAGGCTGTAAATGCTGTTAATCTTCCAGTGTGCTGCTATGTACATCTAAAATACCTAACTGCAAAACTGGTATGTGTTTGGTGTAAAACTCCTACTGAATCTGCGAAGACTGGTTGCAAATATTTGTTTTTAATATAAGCAGGAAGAAGTATTAGATTGATTGTATGCTTTGAATCTCGTCAAATATCTTTCAACTAGTTTAAAATTAAACCTTTGAGTGAATATAGGAGCAAAATATCCTGCAGTGGAATTTAGAGGAATTAGGTGAACAGTTTGTGAGAGACAGAATCTAACTGGATAGTTCAGGATGTCACTAATGGAAAATAGTCAAGTTATTTGCTGCAGATTTTCAGTATAGTGAAATAAATGATTTACCTGTCGTAGAAACCCATTAAATAAATAACCTTTTGCGAGTGTTTGCAAGGCAGGGCTCACAGGCCTGCTGAGTGGCGCCTGCTCTCAGCAATCTGCCCCATCAACTTGGGGAGTAAAAAGATAACCCTGTTTGTCTGCAAGAGATTTCCTATGGAACTGTGCAGAGCACATTAAATGGAAGTGTGATAATGTCATGGTTTCTGTATTTTACAACTTAGTTGTGCATTTAAATTGTTTTTTTTTTACAACTGTTTTTTTTTTCCTGCTATTATTAACAAATCTTTGTTTCTCTGAGCCCAATATTAATGTGCTCCAGGCTCTGTTCCTTTAGAAAAGTAACAGATGTTCACAGTTTGGTGCAATTTTCAGATGAGCAATGCTGTTTATAACAAATTTTCCTAAGACCACCCAACTCATTTCACTTGTTACTTGAACTATGTCCAAGTGTTGATCTCAGGAGATGTAAAAGAGATGTAATATTTCTGTGCTCCACCCAGTTCAAAAGACATGACTTAGTAGAGATGGAATTTAAATATCTATAGTTCCAATTCGCATAGAAAGTCAAACAGAGCATTATCGCACATATTGAGAAGTGAAGATGACTTCCATTCATTTACATCTCCTTGCATTTTAGGATGCATATTACCAAGGTCTGCACAAAATAAGATTATAAAATAATGATGAACAAGTGAAAAAGGGCAGCACATGTTATAGGTGCAAAAATAAAAGTGAAACTTATCCTTGCAAAGCAAAAATTTATTAAGTTGTAGAAATGCAAGTGTTTAATACAGTTTAGGATGAGGAGAAGGGATGATGTGAGAGGTGTCATGATTCTTTAGAAACAGCTACAATATATTTTGTGAGGCATAAATCAAAACACACTGTATTTCTGATGTCTCTATCTGGGGCATTACATTTTGTCTTAAGCATTTACGTGCAAAAATAATGTTGAGAAGGTATAGAGGGATGTTAGAGAGTATTGAGGAGTCTTGAGAGAGTGAAAGGAAGCCTCTAATTCATGTCTTTGTAGCTAGGATAAATCCCAGGGACTCAGTCACGTGGGTTTTGTGCTGTCAATCTGTGGAGCATCTCCAAGAGAAAGAAAGAAACCCGAATGACTGAAACTGTGAAAATTAAGCAAACACTTCTGAATCGGCACTAAAAAGTTCTGAATGAATTTTTTTTTCAATTATTTTTTTCTTTCTGACGTCTATGGCGCTTCGTGCTTAACTTTTAGTGCAATGTTATTTTGAGCCTATAAACTGAGGAATGGGGGAAGAAAGGCACAGAGGGGTTGCTATGGCAATGGTGGCATGCGACTCTAGCCGGATCTATGGGAACACAGCGATTGCTGTAGTGTCACTCCTGGCTCTGTGGGACCACAGCGATTGCTGTAGTGTCACCCCGTGCTCCTGTGAGCCGGTTTGTGAATGTGGAGACGCTTCTCCACATGATCGGCATCAAAATCCATGGCCCTGTTTTTGCCGTGGGCCGCAGTAGCTCTGTGGCGGGCCGCAACACGAGTCATTTCTCCTCAGTTCTTCCTTGAACGCAGCGTGGCCCAGGGCCTCGACTCGCTTTATCCACGACTCGCATTATTGTTGGGTTTTAAGCACAGCGGAGGCTCGGCCTTGTCCCCGGGCAGCCTCCCTTGCCCATGAGAGCGGCAGGATTTACATTCTGGTGTGTGGTGTGTGGTGGTGAACGCGCAGCCTCCTGGGCCGCTCTAATCCGCCACTCTCAAAGGCCTTTGTGTGGGCCCAGCCGCCCGCTCGCCAGCAGCGAAGATGCCGTGTGAGCGTCTTCCTTTCAGCTGCGGCCAGAAACGCTGAGCGCAAAGGAAACGGGGCTGCTGCGAGTCTCCTCAAAGAGAGGGCTTTAATTAAAAATAAAAAAACCCTCATTCATTAATCCCTGCACCTCACTGCTATCTTTTCTTCCCCGCTTTTTCAGCTAGCAACCAAGGGCAAACTGCTCTTTCAGTAATAATTCCTGCATGCTGTGTTTTTTTTTTTTTCTTAGTTACTGAAATTCCATCTTATTTGGAAAAGGAAAAATCTTTTGTCACCACCTTGGTTACACAAGCCCTGATAGACACGGCAAACAATCTTTCCGCTTTCTGCAGGCTCATACTAGTGTTGACCTGAATATGTCCCTGTCTTTTGAAGAGTGACCTGGCTTATTCTGCAACAAAAGCCTTATACTTTTAAATCTAATCTTAAAATATTCTCTATCTCCACTTTTTGTTTAGTTTTAAAACAATCTTGAGGAATGAGTGGCTTGCTTTTCTTTTTTCCTTTCCTTCTCCCATTGTTCTTTACACAAATGAAATAAATGCTGAAATTCCCATTAGAAAGCACACCGGATGCAGCCTCCGTTCCGGCAGCAGCCCCGTTTCCCAGGAAACGACTCAGAGTGGCATGAAGAGGATCTAAAGCGCTTAGATCCAGTGTGGAAATGTGCAGGCAGGTCTGAAATGGTCTTTTAAGGCAACAACCGCCAACGGCCTCTTCCAAAGCCAGGGTGCGAGAGCTTCCTGGGGACAGGAGGGGAACCTTTGGGCGGATGTGCAGCACATTTTCAGCTGGATAACACTCCACACAACCTGCAGTCCTTTTCCTTGGGGAGCGTGAATGATTCCCGGGGCTGCCACGATGCTTTTCATGGAGAGGCTACCAAGTTCCTGGTAGCCAACATGAGCCTGAGCAAAGGTGTCATGGGCAACGTGTCCCAAGGGCAGCGCGGCCGCGGCCTGTACCATGTTGAGGGCTGCCACCACCACCACCACTGAGGGCAAAGGAGAAACCCCTAGTCCACCCGTAAATCCTCCCCTACCCTGTGAGCTCTGCTGCCCTGTTACTTCACGGAATCACACAATGATTAAGTCTGGAAGGGACCTCTAGAGATCATGTATTGGTGGAAAACTGTTTCACCCCCAGAAGTGGATTTACTGATAAAATGAAAGTATTCAGAAGTTGCATGTTTAGTGGGTTTTGATCAAGCTCAAGGTCTCTGATGTTATTGTTAAACTGCAGTGTTAAGCTACTGCAGCTATTATTGAAATTGGTTTAACCCAGTCTCCTTGTGAGTAGGGAGATTGGATTTGTCCAGGCACTATTTTTGCAAAAACTCCATTAACTGCATTTATTCCTGCTTTTTCTGGAGTATTCACACTTCCTGGACATGACTTTTTTTTTAAATTTGTGAACTTTTTTCAAACCTCTCTGTCTTCTGCTCACAGTAGGGTTTCCACGTCTCCTTTATGTCATCTTATCTTTGCTGCTGCTAATGAGTTTGAACTAGACACAGTAGAGAATTTTTCTTCAGAATGACTTTATACTAAAGTTTCCGTAAAACAAATTTATTAAAAGAGTTTTTTTTTTAAAAAAAAATCATTTGTATCAGAAAGAGGAAAATGTATTAAGTTGCTGAGATAGTTTGGCCTGACTGACTGTGTCAGGTTTTATTGAATTGACTCTTAAGAGTTTCATCTTTGAGCTGGCTGAAAAACCAAAATCAAAGCCCTTGAAACTGTATGCCCATAGATGTGCACACTATATCTTTTGTTGTTAACAACTGATATTTTTGCAAAACTAATTTCCAGAGAAAAAAACAGGTGAATTTATTCTAAAATAACTGCTGGTCCTTACAATAGTGGCACAGGTAGGCGCAGTTTACCTGTGTTTATAAAGACTGTTCTGAAAAAAAGAACATGCCTGCTCCTGTTTTTTCACAGTGAATGGCACAAATTTGTTGCTCAACACTTGTTCTATTAAGAAATAGAATGTTCTATTAAGATTGTTAATGTGTTTCTACTTCTATTTTATTCAGTTCAAAATTTTGTCTTTCCTTTTTTTCAGAATGATCAGTCTATGCAAGACATGCAGATGATAGGAGGAGATGATCTTTCGAAGCTGACTGGGAAGGTTTGTTAATTTGAAATTTAAGAAAGGAAATACACCCACTAATAGGAGCTGAGAAAAACTATCATTTTGCACATTAACTGTCATTTTCAAAGCCAGGTACTAGTACTTCCATAGATGGGTTATCTATTTGGCTGTATATTTTTATTAATTTTTGGAACCAGTGATAGATTCATCTCAGCAATTCAATTGCTGTAATGCCATTGCAGATGCCTAAAAAGGTCAGATGTAGCCCTCCATGCTAGTGCAGGCATTTCCCAAATAGTGGTAGGTGCTAGCAGGGATGTCGTGTAGTTAAATTTGTGCTGATATCCTCTCTCTGAGCTTCTTAATGTCTTGAAGTCTTATGATTTCTGTTTGTGGTGCTGCAGGCAAACAAAGCACACTTTGAATATGCCTGTCCAACAGATGAGCAGTCTAATACAGTTTTACTTAACTGATTAAGGTTCAGTTGTGGACCCTGACATACAGCTAATGCAATGGGGTGCTTTATTTCAGCATCAGGCAGTCTGTGAGGCTAAAGGTGTTTTGTGCTAGGACTGCACATTGTGGTCATGAAGGAAGGAGAGGCCTGGTGCAATGAAAAGCCTATTTAGTCCAAGCACGTTGATACAAAGCAGAACTTTAGGAAGGAAGATTGATTTCATTAGGCAAATAGTCTATGTGGAAAATGTTCAGAAAGGGATATTCACTTTTGCATTAAGGCAATAATACTTATTTTGTTATTTGTGCTGTACATGCAGTTACTCTGTGATGAGCTGGCACTAAACAACAGTTATTTCACAGCTCTAAAGTACAGCACCAGTAAGCTCTTTTTTTCTGTTTTACTCTAGCACACTTCAGAAAAGGAAAAATTAATTAATATTAAATAGGCATTGATGCAACCAGCTAATATATTTTAAAGAAAAAAATATATTATGTATCATTTTAGAGATACATATGTCCTCAACTGGCACTTCCAAATTTGCCTGGATGGGTTTTTTTTTCCAGATGATCACTAAAGCATTAATCATATACTTGTGTAATATTTATCATTTGCTCCTTTTTAATATTCAAGCACTAGAGCTACCTGTTTTTCTGCAATGCTTTTGCAAATGTTTCTCTGCTTCATAGGAAGAGCTGGCAGTGCAGCTCTTAACGTTACCTAACATTTCTCTTTCCCAGCTAACCGGGTCCTTTCTCACATTGTAGGCCCAGCTCTTCCTCAATTCTCTGTGCCAGATTTTCTTGATTGATCTATCTCACCAGGCTTATAAGGAGGTCCTGGTTCCAGTTCCTTCTTGTCTCAGGACTCCTGTGTGCTCATGTGTACATATGCGTGTAAGAGAGAAGGAAACTCTCCACCCAAATAGTTCTGATCTTTCTAGAAACAAGTCATTGTTTTCTTATACTGAAAACCCTGGTGACCTTCTGCTTATTGACCGTGTCCTCCTGTTCCCAGGTGTGCAGCAGGGGCAAGAAAGTTGTTTCTAGGCTAGAAAATACTCATGGAAAGAAGGAAGTGGGAATAGGTCCAAGGAGTGTTGGGCTGCGGGGGCTGGCGCTGAGGATGAGCATGGAGGAGAAGTCTGGGGCTCAAAGCTGTCACCCATGGGGAGTCACTCGGGGACAGGGGCTGGGGGAGGAGAGGCAGGAGTGGAGGGGGAAGCGAGGGCCGGGACTGGCAGGGCTCCCGGGCTGCGGATGTGCCGTGTTCCCCTGACACACACACCTGGGACTGCTGAAACAGCACTGAGATCACCCAAAACAGGGTTTCCTCCAGCTTCGTTTTAATAATTGAAAGCCTCACATGCAAAACCTGAGCTCAACTGTTCCTACTTACACATCTAAAGTTGGATACATGAAGGAGTGGCCTTATGTACACAGATGCCATTTCCTCCATCTGTTGTTGACTTAAGCAATTAGTACAAGTATTCAGCACATTTTACTAATCAACCATTTGCAGACTGATTCAGAGCCTCCTACAGTCAATGTAAATCTTTCCTTGAAGGGTTTTTATAAAAAATTTAATCTAATGCTTTAGTTTAGCTGTTGCCTTTTGAAACTTCTGACTTCAGTAACTGTTTAAAGTTGTTTGGGGTGTTAGTGGAAGACTTGCAGGTAGAATTCAGCATCCCTGTTTCTGAGTGAAATGGACACTGCTGCCTGCTTGAAATACTTATTCACAAAGCGTTGTAATTATGTCATAAATTAATATTTCAAATTAAAACCTATTAACCTAATGATCATGGAAGATGTTTTCAGAAGTGCTTGTATGAACTCAGAATGTAAGTTCCATTAACTTTCTGTCAGGTTCAGAAACAAATAACTAAAACACTCGAAAACTACAGACAAAAGATATTGATATTTTGATCTTAATCTAATATTCATTAAGTAATAATACCTGGAACATCAGCTGTCCTACAATCTAAGTTAATATAGAATAGAAAAAAAAAGACTTTATGTATTTCTTAACAGCTATCTTTTTCCCTGTACTACTTTTTATTGAAAATTGATTGCTGAGTGGCTTCATGAACATGCTGTTCTCTGGCAGTGTTTCTTTCTGGGAAAGCTTTAAGAAAGCAAAACAATTTAAAAGCCAATTAAAAATAAACTGTTAATGCTAATAGCTCTTCAGGAGGGAAAGTATCTCCTTGGTACCTTCACATTGAGAACATTTGAAAACAGGGAGGTAATTAAGAAAACTAAAGGCAATGCGGGATGTTTATGGCAATTCATGTAGATAAGGTGAAAGAACAAATAACATAACCTATAAGAAGAATACATAGTACTGCATAATACTGTAATAATTCATAACACATTTTAAAGTATTTGTAACATATAAACAAAAAAATATTTAAAAACCTGTAAAATTTCAGTAGATCTACCTGTACAAGTGCTGTGCATTATCACTGCTATTTGCCTCTTATACTTTTTGGTGTGTGTATTTTTTCTTAATTTGTTGTGAATAACTTGGTGTCTGTATCTTTGTTGAAGAGAAAGGAATAATTATTGTAATCTGCTATCCAGAAGCAGGACAAATACAGATTTCAGGGATATGCTTCAACCTTTCTTTTCAATACTGATGTGCCCTATTTCTTTTATTTTATTCAACCATTTCCTCTGCCCATCGTAAGTTTCAGCAAGAGCATGGAGAATTGTTTCTGCATCCTTCTCCTAAATATGTTAGCATTTGAATATTAATAAATGATCCATGGGATAGCTGTGCAACATGGAGTTTTAGTCTTGCTTCTGCAGTACTCGTGTTCCCCATTCATCTTTACATCCCAGCGTATTCCTGTCACACATTCAGTCAGTGCCTTTTTCATCCTTTCAGTGCTTGAGAAGTTTGGTGCAGCTCAAAGCCTTCTATGTCTTCTGTGCCTCTACTTAATCTTTAGTCATTTTTGCCTTTCTGCTTTTTTCTTCATAATTAATTATGTTTTATGCTGTTTACTCCTGACAGTTACCAACTTCAACTGCTTTTTTTTCTCAGCAAAAGGTACTCTATTTTTTGTTTTTCCCTGAAGTTAAAAAAACCTTTTATTTGCACTTCCTTCTTAGCTAATCTGGCTACTCTCACTTTTCAATTATTTATTCTTTTTTATTCTGGAGGAAAGAAAGTACAGAGAAAACCTTCCAGGCTTTCCACCCTGTTTTCCACATGGACTTTGTTCCCCCACTGTCTACCTGGTTTTACATCATAAGCATCTTAATTCTCTTGATTGCACCTCTGTCAGAAATCCTCTCTCAACTCCAAGAAAACAGACAATTTGCCATCCAAATGAAAGGATGGAGACAGTGATCTGTGCATTACCCTTAGACTGATCATGCTGCTCTGCCCTCGTTAAGCACAAGAGCAGTATCTGTGGAAATGGCTGTGGGCAGAACGTGTGGGTGCAGCCTTGCAACCTTTTCTAGAGTCCAGTCAAAGCTCCTGCTTACATTCTGATCTCCCAAATGTTTTCCACATTATTTTCTGTCCTGATGAGGTGTGTCTGCAGATTCTGTTCACGTTCTGTTAAATGATTTCTGTTCTAACAGCCATCCTTGTGGCCTCCCTTGGACCTCCTCGCCAAGACCTCATGCATTACTGCGTAGCCGCTGTTTGTTGATGATTCTTCAGCTGTAAATCATGGCCTCTTCAAAGCTGAAGTTGCCTGAAAACATCTTGTTTAACCAGTAGGACCTGAGGTTCCCCAAACAGAGTGCTAGGAAAACGAGGGCTGTAGGTGTGATGAGTAAGCTGGTAATTGGGTAAGGATTTAGCTTGAGCAATCGCATTATCAAATTATGCACCCTGTACCAGATACAGACTGCACATGATAAGAAAGTATTTTTAGAACTAATCTTACATGGAAATTCAGATCTTTGAATGGAAATTGATAAAAAAGATGAAGTGCCCCAGGAAAAAAATAGATATAGGTAAGAGGGAGCTACATCTTTCTTCTATCTTTTATATTTTACTTTCTTGTGGAATTTCTTGTGCTTGTATTCTAATTCCACTTGTGGAAATAGTTATTTAAAAGAAAGCACTTTTTTCCCAACATCATTTTATTCATGCATATTTTTAAGCTGGTGTTTCTACCACTATGCTATATGTATCACCAAATAGCTTAAGAATTATCTTGTCCATGAAGAAGATAGCAAGGAATTTAAGCCAGCAGTGGGGTGTCTGGTGCCTTGTGGCCCAATTCACATACCTTTTCTTCACTTCACGCATGACACTATGCTTACTACTGTACTCTGTAGGATGAGGTGGTTCTGTAGGCTTGGATGATCTCCAGCAGCCAATAGGAATTTTATTAGGGGAAGGATATGTGAGATAGAACAAGTGTAAAGTGTAAGGCCTAGATAACTGAAATGTCAGACAGATCCAATGCTAGAACTGTTATCCATGCCTTTCTCAGCTCTGTAAATCCAGTTATGCCTTTAGTCCTACAAGATCCTACAGCAATGAGTTTCACATTTAAGTATCTGTAAAAAAGTTCTTTTTTTTTTTCTTTTTAGCTTTTAAATATTCCTATATTTTAAGATCAGAAGCCATTCTTCTAATCTGAACTTCCAGGTAACTCGGAGCAAGGAATCCCACCTGATAACTTCTTCACTGTGCCCACAGTTTGTCTCTGGAGCCACAAAGTACTTTGAAGTCTTGGTTTAAGCAGTTCAGGTAGCAGAGAAGGCTGCATCCTTCAGGCATGTTTTACCTGTAGGTAACTGTCAGCACTTTATAAAGGCAAACTGGATTTTCTTTTCTAAATTTGGCTAGCTTTTGCCTTTAGCTGTTGACTTCTTTTTTTGCTAGTCTGCCTGCCAAATTTCTGGTGCCATATGGTTGTTTATGTGCCCAGGATCTAGTAGTTACTTAATTTTTTTTTTAATCAAAGCAACACCCTGGGTGCCCACTGCAAAATAAAGCACTAGTTACTGTATTAAGGAGGATGCAATTTCAAGCCTACAGATCCTACATCCCTTTATTGGTCTGGACGGAATCAGGAAGCTCCAGGCTGGGTACAAACTGAAGTAACTGTTGGATTTAACCTGCTGGCGTCCTCAGTTAGACAAGTGGGGAGCAAAGGACACTGGCCCTATGCAATCACCTCCCCTGCTCCCTGCGTGGCAGATAAACATGCTAAGAATTTCTCCGAGGGAGCAAAATAGAGCAAATTATCTGAGATAAAAAGGAACAACAACAAAAAGGCTGTGGGACACTGATAGATGAGGTGGAGGCAGGCCGTGAGGACAGACTGTAAAATGGCATAAAACCAGTGTCTTACTTAGTGGATGACTTTCAGCACCCATAGTGGTTCTGAGTTTTTGCTCCCAGGATCAAGGATGTTGAAGGTATTTGGTGATTGCTTTGAGGATGAGGGCTGAGAGGTCAGAGATCCTTTGTGACAAAAATTCTCCCACTGGGAACCAGGCTGTTAATTAAATAAAAGATATTAGTTCCTGCAGCAAACCTTACTTCACTCTAGGGTGTTGTTTTTTTTCCAGGGCTCAAATAATTCTCAGTTTTAAATTCTGTTTTTTAATATGTGTGCATGATATTCTGATGATTTTTATACCAAGGCATTTCAAGAGAAAAGTGCTGCTTTATGCACCTACCTGCTCTCTTGCACTGCATGCAAGGGCTGTGTTTGTCCTGTTAGCTGTAGTATTGTGCTAAGTATGGGTGTTTATTCAATTATTTGAGCACAGTTGCTGCTTTCCAAGAAACCCTCCCCCTTTCTAAATCAACAGCTTAGCACTTTACCTTGTTAAAATATTTATTATGTACGTGAGTACAAAGACAGCCTTCACCTCAAATACTGAAATGCTTGTTTCACAGTGTAGCATTTCTTTCCTTTGAAATTAGCCTTCTAAATGAAATACAAAGTCAAAATTCACAAGAAAAATAATAAAAAAAGTTTTTCTTTTCCAGGAAGATGAAAAATAGTTTCCATAGCACTCACTCCTGTCAGGCAGGAGGCACACATGATCTCATTACTCGACTTGCTCTCGTTAGCCGACTTTGTTCCATTTATTATTGACCTGTGGGAAGGTAAACAATAGGAGTGTATTGACTCACTGCTCCAGGATTTTTCAGCTTATCGCAGACAGGATTTTTCTTGCATGTATTGTAATAACAACCCACTTACTTGCAGTGTGCAGGTTCATG
>JAUBOD010000947.1:506714-517983 GCA_032353885.1 Nothura maculosa
TTCAGCTTATCGCAGACAGGATTTTTCTTGCATGTATTGTAATAACAACCCACTTACTTGCAGTGTGCAGGTTCATGCAGCTTTGAAAGGCAGGAGAGTTCAGAGAGCTCGTTCTCAATGTCTGCAGGTTTCAGGGCATGACTAAAGGTCTTTAAACTCACAGAGCTATTCATACTTATTACAGAAGTGAAAAGTGCATTCGTGAAGGGGATGATGATCTTCTATAATTTATTTGTGTGTATCTTTGAACACGCGAAAAAATTAATTCACATGAAAGAATTCTTTCCCAGGAAACATTTTTAAAAGTTGACTCTTGGCTCTGTGTTTCACTGGAAGATACATGAGAATCATTATTTGATTTCTGGACTTCAGAAATTATGCCATCTATAGTCAAGTCAACTGTCAGTAAAGATTCCTGCTCCTTGTTCTCCAGACTTCACAAATAGAGCATATTGAACACATGCTGGAACACTGGATTACTGCTCTTCTCACGTGGTTTCCTTGCTACAGCTGTATCTGGAGGAACAAACCAGTCTTGGTCTGTGTGGAAGAGCCCACCCAAACTCATATGCTGGAACAAAAAGATTTGCTCGGTGTCCTTGCCAGATCTCTTGGCGAGGTCTCAGTCACTCGGTGTCACCAAAAGCTGGGCAGTTTCACTGATCCCCTGCCCATCAAGTCACAGGTGGGTTTTATGGTGAAGCCAGGTAGGATCTAGCCCATCTCAGTGAGCTCTCCCAAGGTGTGCTACATGCAGCCAGCTCTACGTTTAGGATGATGGTGACAATACTAAAAACATACCAACCTGTTGTATTCATTACATGTACTTTTTTTAATCTTGTAGGCATCTGCTCAATGATAAGCATTTCAGCCAACAAGACCTTGTCTTGGATACCCTGTGGTGAAACCTTCTTCCCCCAGTTTATTTCTGTGCTCCTCTGTCTCCTTGCTTCGCCAGCAATCTGCTCCAACAGGCTGTGTTCTCACAGTGGTAGCAAAACAACCAGTTCCCAAACGACCATAACACAAAATAGTGTCTGTGCTTCCTGAGCTAGACAGCGAGCTGACTAAAGGGACTATTAAAGGACCAAAATAACCAGTGCAACATCTCCCATTTACATCTCTTTGACTCCCTGAATCCGAGAAGGAAGTGGCCAAAATAACAGAATGCTGGTCACAGAATGTCAGGATCCACCAGTGTCCTTCCCTCTCAAGTTAACTAATCAATACAAGATCTTACCCTATCACTCTGACGATCAGACCAATCCTTCACTCATGTCTGGATCCACATTCACCTTCATCCCTTCAAGTCCTTTGTGATAAGGAAATGTAGACTAGTTTAAATTTTTATTAGATGGATGTATAACTGGTTGGAAAGCTCTTTTCGAGACATTTAATTATGCTTCGCTCTCAGACTGGAGGGATCCATTAAAGGATATTCTTCAGGGACTATGTAATATTTCATTCATGATTTAAAAGATGGAAATAGCACTTAATGCTAATGTTACCACGTGGAACAATACTACAAGGTAGGATTATGGTTTTAAGATTTATTTTAAGAATTTGGCTCAAAGCACCTAATGCTTTGAACTAATTTGGCATGTAATGACAATAAAGATGAATACAAACTGCTGTGTTTATATAGAAGTAATCTTTTGCATAAACACAAAGTGAGGAAGGACTGACTAAGCAATGGTTCTGGACTGGAAATGATAGGTGGATCACAAGTTCAACATGAGTCAACAGCGTTCCTTTATAAAACAAGGAGGCATCATATTGGAATATATAAAGAGGAGCATTGTTTGTAAGGCATTCAGATTTGTATGTTCTTCTCAATATTGGAAAATACTTCTCAGAAGGTTTCTGACCAATTGGACAGATTCCAGAGAAAAAAAAGAAGGAAACAGAAATGTACAAATATAGCTTGTGAGGAATCATGGAATGAATAGGGGTTGTTTAATCTGAAAATGAAAAAGCTGAGGAAATATATCTATTTTCAAAGACTGAAGAAGCTAAAAAGAAGAAAATAAGTTTTGTGGGTTTTTTTTCTTTTCTATATCCTCTGCAAAATAGGCTCGGGTCAATCACCAACAGAAACTTTCTAACCGTATTTCTGCTCTTCGATAATGAGGCACTGAAACATATTGCCTGAGGAAGTTTTGACATCCTCATCAAGTTCAGGAACAGGTAAATCAGATAGCAGCCAGCGATAGCTGAAGCTAATTCGTTGGGCCAGGAGAACAGTCTTCATGACCATTCAAGGTTTCTCTTCAGCCTCATTTTTTATTAATGTCCACATTTTCTTATAAATCCAGTCTCTCTCAGGTGGTTGTAATCCTAATTCACAGTTTGTCTCAAGCTCAGGTCTCATCACTGAGACTGAAACTATAGTTGCTGGATAGGTCTTTTCACTAGAAGACATCCTTTGTGAGGAAACTTCTTGTCAACAGTGTGGGGAACAGCATGAGCTGCATTAAGCTGGCAGGATGGGTAAGGATGGCACGTTCATGCTGTTGGGCTGTCTTGCCCAGGCCCTGTCATGCTGGATTATTTGCTAGAACTTAAATTATTCATCTTCTTCCTTAGTTCTGCTCCCTGTAGCTCTCTGCACATCTGTAGATTGCTCTCTATGTTTTTATATACATATATGCGCACACACACACACACATAACATTTTAAATATATGTATAAAATGTGTGTGCATATATAAATAGAGATCTATACATTTACTCATATACACCCATATACATTTCTACCTAAACACACACACATATATATACACCCCTGCATGTGTGTGTGTGTGTGTATGTATATGTATATATATATATCTGCTGAGCAAGTTCCTCAGGAGGATTGTTGAACCATTACTCCTGCACATAACCTTCAGGTTCCACTGCTTGCACCTGGTGATCCACTGAGACCAGGTGGCCTGGCCTCATCCTAGAAAGTGTTTTTCCCAGTTATGATTCATCCAGGAAGTGAGATGAGATCCCAGCCCTTTTGGGTGACTCCTGCCTGGCCTCTTTTAAGATAGCGTGTCCCTGTAAACATGTTGTAGGCTTCTCCTGAATACAGCTTGGATCTTTCATCTTAACTGCAGAATTAACATATTTCCATTCTTTTTTGAAGGAGGACGTTTCTAGATGCAGGACCTCTTTAGACTTTGGTTGCTCAGAGGGCCTTGACTCTCTGCCTCTGCAGGATGAGGTCTCTCAGATCCCAAAGCTGTTTGTGTCAGCAGCCGAGCAGTGGAAAGTCAGGCATGCCAAGCTGGAAAACCACTCGGGAAACCTGTTATGAGAGTAGCAAAAAGCAGCCACCCTCCCAGAGGAATCCACATCCCATCAGGGCTCGGTCTCACTTAGTGGCTTTCTTGAGGGATATCTCCATTGCTGACATCTGTGGAACAACTGCTGGGAGTTCCCTCCACACCTTTACCAAGTGTTTTGCCATTTCAGAGCTTCGAGGAATAATACAGTGCATGGGAGCCTGTGGTGTGCATAGTTTGCCACGTCTCCTCACCAAGCACTGGGGCTGGTAGGACAACTGCAGCATGAATATAGATATAATAGAACATAGATATAATGCACATCAGCTATTTCTATTTCAGATATTTAAGAAGATGTGTAACATTCTTGAGGCTGTGTTGTTCATGGTCACACTCTCATTTTATACCCTCCTCCTCCGTGCTGTTCTGAGTCTTTCCCAGATCTCTCAACCTGGATTCTGGGACTGTAAAGAAGTTAGACAAGCTCCACAGGAGGTGTGCAGCAAAGCCAGCAGGCTTGATACAAAGGAAGTGGAGTGTAAACTAGTCCTGTGGAAGTGAAACTAGTTGCAAAATTTTCAGGACACGCTTAAAATGTGAACGTGCATGTAGGATATATATTTTTATGTGTATATTGAGAGGGATATACATGTGAGAAAACTTTCCTTTTGCTATTGTAGGATCCATCTCAGAAAGTAGGTCTTCATGCATGACCATGATATGGAGCATTATGCTTTTGCATGTGCTTATGATAATGCCCACGAATAAGTAGATTCTTATTGCTTCTGATAAGAGCAGAGCTTATTATTGTTTTTAATAGAAGAGTAGATGTCATCTGAGATATGAGGCTGCCTGGGACGGTGATGAATCATTTCAGCAAAGACATCAGTTGTGAGGCTTGGTGTCACTGCTCCTACCTTGGCCACTGCCATTATCTTCAGGATTACTACTGGTTTCAGCAGTATTATTTGAAGGGAAAAGGGTGCTTTACAGTCTGAGGATCAGTTGTGCAAGTGGCACAAGTGGCCCACAATCCTTATTTAGGGAAAAAGATGGATCATATTACAGAGTAAAAATATTATTGCTGAATTCTCATATTAACATGGGGAATAGTATGTGAATAAACCACTGAGACACTTCTGGTCACACTGCAGTAAAGTGCAGTTCATCCCATTTGGATTTCTTCCATGTGATTGGAGCACCTGTGGCTATATCCATTCTTGCCCAACAGGGATGGTCTAGAGAGAGAGACATGAACAGCAGGGGTTACATTTCTGCTTGGCTCTTTTTCAGGGCACACAAATCAAACAAAAGTTCCTGGTATATTAGTCCATCGTACGTATGAACATAGATATATTTATCTTCATTTTCCTTTTTAAAATGTTTTTTTTAGTTTGTGAGTATTGTATAACCATATTTCTTTTTGTTTTCTTGTTTCAGAATGTTCTAATTGTGGAGGTAAGTAGGCCACTTCCCTCATACTGTACTTGGATAGTAAAGTCACACAGCAAAGCCATGCTTGTGTATTCAGTTTCTAAACCAGGCTGGGTTGCAATTGAGTTTGGACTTCCCAAATTGGAAAGCGTGAAATGGGTAAAGACTTGATTGACTTAATGACCCCTCAGTCTTTCTGAAACTGCACGATTAATCCAACCTCACTGGTGTGGCTCTAATTTATGCTGAAACCCTCGTTATGGCATCACCTGACTCGCTCTTTTTATGGCTTCATGAACTGCTCTTCTGCAAGTTGTTCTGTTCCTTGGAGGGCAGTGAATCACCTGTGAATCCCTAGGGGGATCCTTGATTCTAAAGGATCAAGCAATGCCCTAAACCTCCTAGTTGCAGGACTCGAGAAGAGCAGCTCAGCCCTTTACAGCTTCAGGGCTGTTTACACGCAGGACGAGAACATCAGTCTCAAGTCTCCTGACTGCTGCTCCTCAGCTCTGTATCCTCAGGATCCCTGGTGCTGCAACATCACAGACAAGCTGCTGATGTGAATCAAGAGCATTCAGTTGTAGCCAAGCCAAATAATAAAAGCATCACTGCAAAATTAATTAATGCAGGTGACTTTCTTTAAAAATGGTAGGAAAGCAACGGAGACGTTTAAGGCTGTGTCAGCATCTACCTGGCGTTTGAGGCCCAAATCAGTGTGTAAGTCAGGAGCAGTGAGAGGGGCAGAGTAATGAGGAAAATGTGCAGGGGTTGGGGTGTCTTTCCATTGTAGAGGGGGACAAATCCACAGCCACCAAGATGGGTAGTTAGTGTAATAACTGCTAGGAGCTCGTGTTTGTTGATACTAACTGCTGTGAGAGGAGTAAGAAATGTCTGCAGCAAAATTTGTTAAAGCTATTTGATAGCTGAGGAATAGAGGTAGTTTTGCTAATGGAAATTACACATCTCCAAAGTGCATGAGCAATAGCTGCTCTCCGTGTGATGCTCCTTTAGGTAGGCATATATTTATTTATCTCATTTAGATCAAGTTGAGTGCAGCAGGTCTAGAGAATACTCTCTTTTTACTGGACTAATAAAGTAACAAATAGAACAGATTTGACTTGAGATGCCAAGTGCTGGCCTATTATAGACTTCATATCTGCATACTTGCATACTAGAAAACATGTCCATTTCTTTTCAAGGGGAAATGGACAGGGCTTTAGCTGTTTCTTTTCTGAGTAGAAAGTGCTCGCTTCAAAGAATGCAAGCTCAGTCCTAACCTTTCTTGGACGTGGCTCACCATACCCTGGGAGAAGCAATATCATTTCCACAAAATAAGAATGTGGAAGTGCTCAGTTGTCATCGAGACGACTTCCTCTTTTTGGCTTTGCTTTGTGCTTTGCTCAGTGTTTTTTTTTTTTCCTTTTTTTTTTTAAGGATATTGTTGGAACTGGAAGAACCATGAAGGTTCTGCTTAATAACATTGAAAAATACAAGCCCAAAATGATTAAAGTAGCCAGGTGAGTAAAACAACCACAAAACTTAGTAATGAACTAGTTTTTTAATATTATTCAGATAAACATCTGGATTTAGCTATTTTGTTGGTTTTTATTGCAGTTTGCTGGTGAAAAGAACATCTCGGCCTGATGGGTACAGACCAGATTGTAAGTAGTATTGTGCAAAATCTTCTTTATATCAGTTGCCATTCTCTACCACTTGTCTTGCTAATAACTGTAGTAACTACTAGAAATGTAAAATTTCAGGACTCAATGGGCTTATAGGATGCAATGGGATGATCAATGTTAGTTTGGAAATCCTGGCCTCATGTTTTCTGCAAACACCAACTGTTTAAGAAAGTTAGGGGAAAGTTGGATTTTATCCAGTACAGGTGGATGTTTTGTCATCCAGGATGTGGGCCCGGAGCCCCTGGTGCCCACTGAGCTCGGCCGGCTCCTCGGAGCCAGAGGAGCGGAGCCGGAGCCGCCCTGCTCCAAGGACCAGCACAGGAGCTGAGGGGCTGTGTGAGAACCACCCATTTTGTACTGATGGTTTTTCTTCTTTATCTCCATACAGACTATGGATTTGAAATTCCCAATTTATTTGTGGTAGGTTATGCCTTAGACTACAACGAGCACTTCAGAGATCTAAATGTAAGTGTTTTTACAAAATCATTGCTTTCCTTTCCTGAGGAGTCTTAAAGAGCCTGTAGTTTCCCTCCCCACTGCAGTCTTGTGTCATGGTTGTGATCCTTTTAATGAGCACCTGCCTCCCTGGAAAGCCTCTCCCAACCCAAGGAGTCACTGCCCAGCATTGCACAGGATTCCTCCCCACGGCCTCTGATCTCTGCCTGTTAAGAGCAGAAGTTGTCCCCTCTGTCACCCTCCCATGGTCCGTGAGGCCGGGGCTTCGCTGTCCCACCATCCAGGGCGGCACTGTGGGCAGGAGAGCAGGGGAGCAGCAGTTCCTTAACACAGGGAGTCCCATCTCCATGTGGGGAGGAGCTTCCTCACTGTGAGGGCTCCAGGGCACTGGAACGGGCTGCCCAGGGAGGTTGTGAAGCCTCCTTTTCTGGAGATCTTCCAAACTCACCTGGATGCCGCCCTGTGCCCCGTGCTCTGGCTGTTCCTGCTGGAGCGGGAAGGTTGGACTCAATGATCTCTAGAGGTCCCTTCCAGCCTCAGCCACTCTGTGATTCTGTGGGAAAGCGCAAGGCAGCCACAGCTCACACAGCCCTGGCCCTTCCCTGCTGCCATCGGCCTCTTTTTTCCTGAGGAGAATGATGGAGAAAAGGGGCCGGCCTTGCCAGTGCTTCCTGTGATACTCCCAGGGGTGGAGTTCAAAGCTGGGAATTGCAAGTGGAAAAACTCTGTAGCTAGACATTAAAATCAGGACTCAATTCCAGGTCTCTGGAGAGAAAAGGGATAATTACAAGATCACTGGGTTGGTCAAACAAATGTATTTCTGCACAATTTATTACTAATTAATAATGCAATCAATGATGCTGTTACAATCAGTGTTGTATTTTTTTCAGCACATATGTGTTATCAATGAACACGGCAAAGCAAAATACAGAGTCTAACATGGCAACGTCCTCCCCTGAAGCTGTGTGAACGCAGCGAACAGCAACCTGGACTCCGCTCCCTCCAGCCTCCCTTAGAAGAGCAGTTCAACCGAGCTGCGGTTCCTCCAGCCGTAAAGGAAGGGGAATAAGGACTCTAGCACACACAGTGTATGCACAGAAGTGAATGTTCCCATCTGAAATGTGGAGGGCTTTTATAGGTATTACTTTTTAAAACTTCAAAGATCACACTATAATATGCCTTCCAACTCATCATTTGTCTGCCTCGAGTCTCCATGTGAATATGTCTTTGTTTTGTTCAGTCCATCATTCTAACTTGGTCGCTGTTACAATGAATACACCTTGCTGTGCTGCATTAGATTGCTCAGAAGTGCCATTCAGGGTCTTAAGTTTGGCCTTATTTTACAGAATTTTAGCTTCCTTGTCACTTTAGACCTGGTCAAATTTGCTGCTGCTAAACTGAAGACATTATTGTGACTTAATTGTTCAATTGGAGAGTTTCTGCTGAAGTGGCAGGTTGGACAGGAGAACATTCCTGGCTGGCCTGTCCCAAACAACAATTTTGCCGCTCCGAGGGCACCGCCGGACACTGCGGATGCAGAGGGAGCTTCGCAGAGGGGACCCCTCGTGCCGCGGCCCTCGGAGATCTGCTGCAGGCCCCGGGCTGCCCCGCTGGGCCCAACGGGCTGCGTTCCAATCAGGAGGAGCACAATAGCAGGCAGCTCCTCCGCCTTCTAGAGGACACAAACAAGGCCAAAAATTAACATAATGTTCCCCTGTGCATGTTTCCTTAATTAAACAGCTAGGCACAAAAGCTTAATGATAGTCAGACAGTTATTCAATTATAATCTGATTTTCTTCAGACACTGGAGATTTTTTGTGACCATTTATCTCATTTAGGAGAACAGATCTATCAATGCTGGAGAAGACTGGTATAAAAAGAAGTTTAAATGTGCATAGCAAATCATAGAAAACTAGTTAACACACGAGTATGGTAGACTCTAGAGATTCCTTCCTTTCCATATCCGTTGTGCTTGAGGAACTTTGTTAATTTACCAGCGATCTTAATTTTGAACATTCCAGTTCTGTACTGTATGCAACTGATCACAACAACTTCCAGAGGGAAGCAAATGCAAAGTGAGTGGCTATAACATCAGTAGCTTTGTTCGGAGCTCAGAGGCGTGTTGTTCTTTGGCTTCAGTTTTCTTTAAACTAATAAAGAAACAGTGAGAACACTTGTTGCATTGCACAGTTGTTTATAATTATTTTCCTGCTTCATCATATTTTGCACATCCTGTAAAAGCTCTTTAAAAATATGCATCCAACTGGTAGTCTAAACATACCTTATGTATGCATCCTGTGGCTCAGAAGCTATTTTTATTTGGATAAATTCCATTACGTTAACGGCATGAAGTAGAATTATTGTGATTCCTAGATAAATGGTTTAGTCCTTTCTTTATTCTTTTAGCCTAAACTTCTAAAGATTCCTGCTGAAAATGTTTACTTTTTTAGAAAATCCTTTTTTTTCTCTTTTGGAGAAAAGCAAATATACCCATCCCGCCCCCGCAAGAAGCTGCTCAAAAGAGTTTTAGCTCATTTTCTTTTATAGGAGGCTTGAAGTTTTTTTTTCAGGCTCCTGTTTTATGGATTCTGTGGTACAGGCACCGCATGGACCCGCTGCAAGTGAGGCTGAGGTTGGGAGATCCATGAAGTGACTTCCATTTATCCTTTTTTTCTTAAAAGGAGCCAGTCCTGCTGGCCTTGCTGCTGTGAGCAGCCCTCAGCAATAAGGGAGAATGTAAAACATGGATCAGTGTGAAAATGCAAAGTTGTTCGGATGGACACAGCTCACACTGCTCCAAGTATCTGTACCGAAGTTGTTTCCTTTGAAAATGCAAATTATTAAATTATGGGTACTTTGTAGAAAAGAATAAACTTACAGAAGAGATCGATTGAATCAAATGTGTTCCAGCACACATTTTACTGGAATCCAGTATTCCAGCATTCCAGTAAAGTGGGAGAATTTCTTCAACTTAACTTGCTTCCCTTCTACGGCCACGTTTTTAACATTGCAATGAAGCACTATACAGATTTTACTGGTGCATTCACATTTACACTTACTCTGGATTAAGGGCAATTTTGGCTTCTGTCCTGCTTGATTTTCAGACCTCAATAAATTGAGCACGTCCCGACATCTCACCTGACATTCCATGTTATTCTCTGGGTGCCCAAATTACTTCCATCTGAAAAATTAACTTTCACTTGCTTTCCTGAATAACAGGCTGGCAAAATATCATCCAAATAACAGGTCAGATAATTCTGCATATATTTCTTGGATTAGTATTGGTGTTAAGTTTCTGTAGTGTATTCAGCTAAATAAAAAATCATATTTTTCCATAGCTGGCTCTGGGTTTAATAACAACATTGATTCCGCTGGTCACAATGTACTTTAATTAAAAGCCCAATAAACATTTTCTCGGTGTGGTTGCACCCAATGACTCATAACAGCGTTGTACTTTTTTAAAAGATAAGTTATATAAGAAGAGAGGATGTTCTTTACAGTCCCTTATTTATCCGGACACGGTGTTGATGCACTTGGCAGCATCCCCTTTTATTTCCCTTTCTCCAGCACCCTCCCGCGCCCCTCGAGCACAACACAACTTACCACGAATTCGGTTTTATGGCCACATAAATGTTCCTCAGTCACCAGTTTTGGACGTCATTTGGTGCATTCTTCCTTAGAGCAGGTCCCCGTGCAAAATGCCTCCAAGAGGTTTTCTGGAGCATAAGCAAAAGTGGGAAAAACACTCCCTGCAGCTTGGTGAACTGTGAATTATTTAGGATTTTGTGTCGTAAGTTAGATATGACCTAAATATCGAGCAGTTTCTGCTTGAAAAAAATAATGAAAGGTCTGAAAGTGAAACAATCCTTCCTATACAATATGCTG
Organism: Nothura maculosa; assembly: GCA_032353885.1. Taxonomy (NCBI): domain Eukaryota; kingdom Metazoa; phylum Chordata; class Aves; order Tinamiformes; family Tinamidae; genus Nothura; species Nothura maculosa. Next base: position 517,440 of record JAUBOD010000947.1, read on the forward strand.
CTGTGAATGCTTGTTGCACTTACAGTGAATTGAGCACAACTAGAAAACAGTACCTGCTTTTTATTGTGTATTTAATTGCTTATGTTTATTTTGAAAGTTGCTTATGCTTATTTTGAAAGTTTGCTAAGTTTAATTTGAAGGATTTATCATTAGTTTTATCTGATATAAGAGCTGCCCAAAGATGCAGTATCAAATGTCTGTGACACTCAGTTCCCGCCTGTCACTCTGTGACGAGAATAACGTTCATTCCTATAGAAATGAAGGCGATAAAGGCCGCATCAGCTGCTGTGCATATGTCTGCATTTGCGTTTTCTCCCGATAAATTGCAGTGAAAACTCATATTTTGATCAAACTTGGTATACACAGAGACTGTAATTGATTCCAGCCATCTAGGGTACTTTAATTTTCCTTTTCAGTTTAAAATAAGAGAAGGACGGGAAGGAAGGGAAGGGAGGAAGGGAGGAAGGGAGGAAGGGAGGCAGGGAGGACGGGAGGAAGGAAGGAAGGAAGGAAGGAAGGAAGGAAGGAAGGAAGGAAGGAAGGA
>JAUBOD010000947.1:522472-541746 GCA_032353885.1 Nothura maculosa
CTTCTTAATGCACCCCAGGATCCCATTGGCCTTCTTGGCCACCAGGGCACACTGCTGTCTCATGGTCATCTTGTCATGACGCCCAGGTCCCTCTCTACAGAGCTGAAATGTTGCTGTTCCAAACAAAATGAATGTTGCTGTTCCAAATAATCCTTTAGGCTGCCTGGATAATGGCACCTTTTTAAGAATGGAAATGCTACTAGGTTAACTTTGAAATTTTATATTTTTGTGAAATATTTAATACATTACTAAGCACTATGGGCACACAGTCATGCCATTCTGGGTGAGCCTTGCCAAGCATTCACCCACCAACACGGTCCTCTTGGAGTCATGACCATTAGGGTAAGTCTTCACTGAACAGAGAAATGTTTGTCATGCTGTTCTCCAGCACCACTTCCCAAAGCCCATTGGAAAAATTAAGAGAATATCAATTCATACTTACAAATCTTAAAAACCAGCATAAAGCACAACAGACCTTTTGTGCTTTGTGGCTCATCGGTTCAGCAGTTCTGGCACTTTTTTCCATGAGGCTCCTACAGGCCAGACCCTGCTCTGCCTAAAGTCACCATGTCACTGTCACGTGAAAGCAGCCATCAGCCTCATGGAGCCTTCCTGCCTCATTTGCCTTTATTTGGTGAGAAACACATCTCCAACTGAAGCACAAAACGTGTAAAATGCCATTATTACATGTCCTGTATCACTGTAGCAGCCGCAACGTAGTCAGCATTGCACAGGTGAAAGAGGTAACACGCTGGTGTTGAAATGCGATGGCCACACGAGTGTTTTACCTCATTGGAGGCACTGGGCGGGAAGATGAGGGGGAAGGGCCCCCAATTTGGATTTACACAGCAAGTGTAGCCGGAGGCCCAGAGCTCACATGGTGTTCGGAGGCTCCAGTGGCAGCTGCTGACGCCGTTCCCAGTGTTTTGCTGAGGCCTCCTAGTATTTTCCAAGCTCAGCTCTCACTACTGTTGGAGCAGATGGGATTACGTTTAAAACTGCGAAGTCGTAGGAGTGAGCTCTTCGTCGAGAACACATTCTAAATAAAAAATTGCCATCAAATTAACTTCCTCAAACACCCGTGGCCTCCCACCGAACACTTGTGTTGCCCATCGTGGCTGCTGGCACTAATTTCCACAAGCTCCTGCCCAGAACCAGGTTTCTCACTGTCTATGGCTTCTACCTCCAGCCTATGCCAGCAATGGGTATTCATAACGCCTGTTGTTTATGGGATTATAGGCCAAAAACATCATTTCTGACTACAACCCTTACCAATTCACGGCTCCAGAGGAGATAATTATGGGGACGGAACGTATTTTGAAAACCAGGTAAGTATATGTTTTTCATATTTAAGTTTAATCAAAATTATACTATGAGGACACCTAAACCCTATGGTAACATCTGTCCTCCAGCTATATGGGAAGAGGCTCCTTCCTTTAGACAGTTTTGATATATAAGGAAATGCAGTGACTCAGGAGGCAGCACTCTGCTTACTCACAGCATAACTAATAGCCAATAGCTACTAATAGACTCTGGGCCCCGTCTCAGTTTTGGGCCTAGTCTGGTGGTACATGCAGAGCATGCTGAAACGCAGCTGTGCGCTGCTCTACGGCACGTGCAGGGCTCTCCAGCCACCCACAGCCCTGACTTTGTTCCTCACACCTTCTGGACTAGGAAGACCCAGGCATGAGCATTATGGGGTGGGTGCTGAGGTGCTGTAACCCTGACCTTGCTTCCATCCTCTCTACTAGTCTCACATGTAAAAAGGCAATACAGGGTTACAGTTCGGTGCCCTTCCTGCTGTTTTTGAATGTGGAGAAACTTCTACAGAAAATCTTGCTTCATCCTGCCAGCTGCCATTTGTTTTAGTGTCTCTCACTCAGTTATCTGCTCACTTTAGTGTTTTTCTAAAGGTCAGTCTTTTCAAAAAGCAGAACCTTTTTTCCTGACAAAGCCAGACTCTTAGCACATTCTTCCAGCATTCCTTGAAACAGTCGGTCAGCAAACACCCGAGCAAACACCCGCCAGGCCGAGCTTTGTGTCCTGACCCCCAGTTACTAGAGGTCGGTGTGATGGGTGTTTGAATGAAACGCAGGCCGTGCTGATGCCAGGACAGTCCAGTCGAGCTTTCATGTCCTGAATTCACATTTCTTTCCATTCCACCATGACGGAAACTGAAAGCAGCAGTCGTGTGTTTTCAGCACTCCCCCCGGGGGCTGCATGTCATCCGAGGCCAGATTCTATCGCTCATGCTTTCTGGACGTCTTCCTCCTTTCTATTGCTATTCTTAAAAAAGAAAAGTGCAAGTTCATCAGATTGAGTGGACAGTGAAATGCAGTGGCATCCAAGAATAAAGTAGTGCTCTAGATAAGAAGGTTACAAGTTGGCTCTTTGCAAACATTTCTCAGCTGGCTTCCAGAACATAAATCTGTGATGTGGGCAAGTGCACAGGACCAGATATTCTGTCTGGAGATTGAGAAGCTGCAGCCCTGACTCGAGAGGGATGTATCAGCTCTCCTTTCAAGGCATTAGGGAGAGTGCCAAGGCAAATGAAAGCAAGCTGCTGTAGGGGCCAGAGTCCTTACATTTCTCACTGTTGTGCACTGCATCCGATGGTGAAACCTTGTACATCACTCCAGCACATTGAGGTGGAGGTGACTCGTCCCTGCCATAGAAACAACCACTTGCAGGGCAATTTGGCTGCAAAATTCCTAGCCCAGTCTATTAACTGCCAGACCAAACTGTAATCTCTGCCCCCTCGCCTCTTCCTAACTGCCCCTTTTTTCCCTTGTTACATTTCTTTTGCTGTCTTTTGTAGTTTTAATTCTGTTTGGTCTTAACTTTATTGGAAGTAGCTTTCTTCTGCTGGACGCTCAGGCTCTGCAGAATCTGTTGTACTTCCTTTCTGGTCTCACAGGACTGTTGCTGAAGCTTCTGGCAGAATTTCTTTATTGTAGCTTTTCTTTTCCTTTTTTTTCCTTTTTTTTTTTTTTTTAGGCACTGCTGAAATAGCTCTTTGACTTTCCAGTCAGAGATGTTTCGTTACTACCAGGGGCAGGTGGTTCTCATTTCACAAATTTCAGTTAAGAAACCAAAACACGAGACATCTTGTGAACCACAGGCTCTTGCTTTCTGTCCTGACATTTCTCTTATCTTTTCATTTGAAGGCTGATAACTAAGTGAAGGATAACTAAGGATAACTAAGTGAAATTGCATAGCACACCATTACAGTCCAGCCAAATAATATCTAGACGAATGGTTTAGGTGGAGTCACTGCAAAAATGAAGACTTTTAAAAGATCACTAGATTTTGGCCTGTGCAATATTTTTATATTTGCACTGTTATTTTCCAAGTGAAATGAAAATGACATAGTTGGACTATGAGGTCGGTGTTTAAAGGCTCCTTACCCATGAGCATAACCCCATATTTATTTTCATTCTCAGAAAGCTCAAATCTGAGATCTTATTTGCTGTTTTCCAGCCTTTCTTCATTTCCTACCTGAAAACTGGAGTGCTGCCCATGCTGGCCCACCAAGCCTTTCAGCCCATTCCAAGGCCAGTGTGCCATAGGAAGGCAAGTTGTATAAAGGTATGGACATGAACCTTAATGCCTGTCCACGTAGTCTGCAGTGGCAAGGGCCATATCACCTGTGTCACTATTCTTGTTAGCCCTGGAGCTGTCAGCAGGTTAGGCACAAGTAAACAGCTCCCCAGATGATGGTCGTTACTCTACCATTGGGCTGGATTCATCACTCGTGACCAATGACCCTGATAGAGGAATCTTCTCCACTTCCAGGCTCCTCTCCTTCAGCTCTCCCACATGATGGCTTGGTACAGATATGCAGGGGGGCCCACTCATCCAGCAGAAAATGCACGAACTGTTTTCTGCAACATTTGCAAGATGACCTGGTTTATCATCTGGTCAGGCAAGTGTGTAGCAGAACTAAGATGCTGGGTAAGGAGAGGGAAGCAAGGAAGCCCCTAAATTAGCTCAGCTACGTCACGTAATCTCACCTTTATTTTCAACTAATACTAATCTACATGACTGCAGCTGCTGAAGCCTCCTCTTTGGAAGGCCAGCAGAAGTTGCCTACTTGAGCACTTTTAGATATAATCCTGGCTCCAGCAAATATCTGCATTCTTCTCTTTGTGCACTCCCAACAGATAAAAGATTGACTGATAACTGCATTACTGGAGAGTAAAAGGATGGAAACCAGGCTTATTGGGGGTCCTCCTCCATACTTACGAGTAGTGTGGGAAGGGAAGACTAGTGAAAGAATTCAAAAAGCACAGAGAAAGGCAGACGGAGAGAAAAAAAGGTGAAATAAATGACAGAGAATGAGAAAAAAAAGACATTGAAAAAATAGGGAGCTAGAATGATAAAAAAGTAAACACAAAAGCAAGTGATTGTAGAGAAAATTACATTTCTACATTATGCATACATAAAGTATAAGCATACATTAGACAAAGGTATTCATTGCAAGAGAGGATATCTGTTTTAAATATCTAAAAATTCAAAATCCGAACATAAACATTTAAAAATATATCTCTGGTCTTGGATGCCTGTAACTAGGAACTGTATTTGCCAGTACCTGAATAGAGCCAAATGAAAGGAGATTCTATTGTCTCCAGAGGAGCTTATCCATTTGCTATTGCAAGTTTACTAGCCTATCACATAAAAACTATAAGTTTACACATTTAGCTCATATAAATATGCTAGAGAATCTTTTTTTTCTTTTTCTTTTTTCCCCATTTTGGTGCAATCTGGACAGGCTGGAACACAGTGCTGTTTCTCATGGGTGTACATGACTGAAGCCACATGAATGTTTTTTTGTTCCACTTAGTCTCTGAATGTTCTTCCTATTTTTCAGCTGTGCTCAAAGGACAAGTGAGCAGAGCTTGTGCACATGCTGCTTGAGCAGCCCTTGATAATGTCAGTGCCACAGAATTATAGTCATTATCCCTGATAAAAGTAATTTTCTCTCACTGCCTCTGGATTCACTGTGAAAGAAAAAATAGCGTATTTGCAGGTGCAAGTGCTGACACATCCCAAGAGTATTTTAGTTTCTTCTATCTTGAGAAACCTATAGCTGACCCATGCTGTCTGCCCATGTGCTTTGTCCTCTTTTCTGTGGGTCTGTTGTTGGAGCACAACATCCACAGTTGCTCTTCATAGGATCTCTCCTGTGGTTCTGACCTGGCTCTTCCCTGATTTGGCTTCTGCCACTCCTGCTCTACTGTCACTGTCACTGTCCTTAGGTCATGATTATTGTAAAATCTAGAACTGGAGGTAAGATGAGTCTTTCTTTTTCATTTTACAGTATTAAAAAAAAAAACAAAACTAAAATGTTACTTCTAAACTCCTGTTATTTTAAAGGCAAGACCTTGTTGGAGAAGGAGAAGGAATAAGCATGTGTTTCTGTCAGCAGTTTTCTTACGATTAAGGCCAACAAGGAACAGACTGTTCTATTTATGCTGCATTTTAACTCAAGCTTTCAGAAAGCCCAGTTGCCTCATAAATGCCTCTTCTGATTTCCCTCTAGCTAATACCACTCTTCTCTCCTTTGATTTGCCCCTACCTTCCTGCAGGTTTGATCAGGTTCCTCTTTGCGCTTTCATTGGGCTTCCAGGAGTGTATTTCTCCTCTTGAGTCTTTAATCCTTCTTTCAAGTTAGGGGGTCATCTTCATTCTCTCTCCAGCATTTTCTGCAAATTCAAGGAATAGCTGTTTCAAGTCTCCTCTTCCCTGTCTTTGCTTTACCTGAGAAATCTTGCCACAAATAAAATGTCAACAACCTTCTCCATGCTTATGATTCACCAGACTTTCTACTTCAGATCTGTCATATGCCATATCCAAGTTAAAATGTTGGCTTGTCTCTTTAGCACTGATTTCCCTGCTTCTGTCTGGTGATTTTCTAAGCTGAGCCAAAGTAATACCCACATCAAGATATTTTTGGTGATCTTTTTCAATGCCAATCCACTAAAACACATTCTGTTGCCACTCTATAGAATCTGTGTCCTATTATAGGTAACTGATTTTGGTTTCCCACTTCTGTTACTTCTACTTTCTATAACACGGAGTCCCATAGTTTTTACAGCGTGGGTAGGAAAGAGATGGTAGGTTTGTGTGGGGTCACCAGGCACTGTATCTTAAAAGATCTCAACTAGGTGTAGTGAACAGAAGTTGTCTTGAAATAATCCTTTAAAACTGACTTAAACTACCACTTACTCATATTTTTGTTCTATCACTGCATTTGGCAAGTCAAATAATCTTTAATCATCAAGCCTATCAGATTTTACTGAGGACAACTGTGTCCAACTGTATGAGGGTGTAAACAGAGAGGACGGGGGCTGATTGCGTAGCCTTGACCAATGGGGAATAACTGGGAGTAATGAGATTAAACTGAACAAAGGGAAAGCACTGAAGGTTGAACATCACGGAAATATCCTGGCCGTGTCTATCAGACCATGGACTAATTTCCCATGGGAAGTTGTGGAAACCCCATCTCTTGAGTCATTTAAAATTAGACCAGATAAAACACTGAAATACAGAAAACAGAGACTAAGTTCACAGATCTCAAAAACAAGAGGCCAATAAAATGATTCCTTTATGGTTTCATCTATAGCAAACTCCCATGGTCCAGCTACAATAATATATTGTAATAAAAGTATTTTTGATATAGTTGTGGAGACACTTAAAAAAGTAAGAAAGTGAAGAGGCAAATTTAGAAAAGCAGCAGAGAAGAGGCCTTCTTATCCATTAATGCTTCTCAGGTCTTTTGTTATGTAAAACACTTACCAATTAGAAGGCAGGTTAGGTTATCCAATTAGAAGCAGTTAGTCCACAGTTTTTCTTTTCTTCTACACTTTAAGGTGTTTCCTACTAGCTGAATTCTATGGAAATGTTTTTATTTTAAAGCTGAAGCCCTGAAGAAAACTGAACCTAAAAGGGAACATACTTGGAGGAATTCTTTTCGCCTGAAACTATACACATACATTTCTGTAAACTTAAGAATTTGATAGAAAATATTTGACTACAGTTATTTCTACAACTGTTTTCATTTTCTACAGTTTGCAGAAGAGGACAACAGGTCAGTGGGCTTCTTATGTTATTCCTTTTTCAGCTGGATAGCTCTGAGTGGGGTGTTCTATTTCTCCGCTGGCAAAAAAGCTTTATTTTTTTGGAGTATTGTTGGATTGCAATCAGATGCCTGAGATGCCAGAGATTTTCCCATCTCACAATGAGAGACAAAATAAATAAACTGATAATGGCTGCTGTTGATATATAGAGAGAAAAAAAGAAAAGAAGAAAGAAGAGGAAGAAGAAAAAGAAAATTATTTAGGATGTGAGAAGATTGACCTGAATTACTTACAAGGTCTGCTTTTCTTATATACCTGAACATGTAAGTTTAGGTAGGCAATGCAAGTGTGACTAGAGTCACATAAACTCTGCTGTTCATAATCAGAGCAACCTCCTTAACTCTTAATTTGCGTAGCTTCACAATCTGTTCTCCAAAGAATTTTCTTCTTCTTATCAGAGTTATTCTGACGGCTTGCACCAGCTATTTTATTGATCACTTCCCTACTACTCCTGTTATGTTTTCTACTATTTTTGTCTATTTTCACTAAAAAAAAGTTTTAACATTTCCAATATCCTACTCATCTTGACTGACTCAGTCCATATTTACTTATTTTGTCAGTATTTATTTTCTCCCTTATATTTATAATTCCTGTGTATTTATAATTCCTTTTGATTTTCCACAGTGCAGACTTACAGTATCAAATACTCATGTTGCAAAATTTCCCTCACATAAAGATCAACAATAAGTTAGCTGGAAATCATCCGTATTTCATTATACTTGGCAACCAGAGGTGCAGCTTTTAAAGAGCCTCCACCCTGCAGCTGCATCTCATCATCGATCCATTTAAATGCACTAATCTAGCCAAAAAGCAAATGTTTCCCATTACAACCTGTCTCTAAGTGACATCTATGTGCTAGTTTAGGAATAGATCTTCATAACAGAACTACTTTGGAGGTAGAGCTTTGGAGATGCACTTCTGGTTCAGCACTAAGCACTTGCATGCTTTTAGACTGAAATAAGTATGGAGCCATGTACTTGCATTCTGTTACATGATGGATGAAATAAATACCAAAAGCAGTGCTAACTTGGCTGGAGTTAGGGGGTACATGACAAATTAGCTGACTAGGAATTGACTCTTATGTTTGTCCAGACAAGGACAAATCTTTAGACAAGAAAAAGTATGAAAAACTCTGAAGTTCATAATGAGCATGTGGTAGGACACCTCAGCAGACTACTCCACGCACCACCATCTAAGACGCTCAATGCTTTATAGGTGACTGTAACCAAGTAGATCTGTAAGAGAAATCCTGATGTGTGACCTGCCTCCAGCTAACAGCAAAGCGTGAGGGGAAGAGTTGGTTGGTGCGACTTCTCAGGCCACCCTTGCGAGCCCTGCGGCCTTGCCGAGCTGCTGAAGCCTCCATCATGCTCCCGACTACAAGCATTGCTCCCAAAGTGCTCTTTACTGCCCAACCTTTTTGCACGTTTGTTGCTCTATCAGATGGTCCCCTGATACGTACTTCCTGCCATATTAGTGCTCACAATACTAAAGCCATTTCTGATCACACCGGCATCCCCTCCCTCCCTGGGAGAACTCAGAACCTCTGTCCCGTTAATGCGGCAGTGCAGCCAGCAGCGCCTTTGACCCCTGCTGTACCCGTGCCCCGCGCCGCGGTGGTGGCAGACGTGCTGTTAAAATGCTAACCAAGCTGTGTTTGCTTTCTGAATTAGCATCCCAGCTGCGATAAATGGGGCAGCTCTGGGATAACAAAGTTCTTCGTGCTGTTTGCTGGCAGCGTCAGGACAGTAATTGCACTGGTCCTGGCTCAAGTCATTGAACATTCACATTCTGGAGGCTGCCTCTACCGCCACAGGGACTGAAAAATCATCTGTTGTAGGAGGTTTGGATCCTGGTTCCAGTTATATGGAAGAGATGGATCTTTCACTAGTCTCTGTGCAGCAGTGAGCAAGATATGGCTTTAGTCATTTCTTCCTACACAATGGAGAATCTGCAAATCCTTCCACTGTGCTGACATCTTGAAGAGATCTCCAAAGAGTAAGAAAAAATTCAACCTTTGTCTGAGTTATATACTTTAAAAATATGAGAACTGAATTCAGTTTTCCTATGGCTGGTCTATAGGACTTAATACTTAACCTCACATCCATGGAGTTTAGTTATATACATACCTGAATATTTGTGTTTTCTCTGGATTTAGTCATAGATCAGTTGTGCAAAAGATGTGCTAATGATTTGTGGACACAACTGCCCAAATGTGTATTACTATTAAATGGGCAGAATTTCAATATCAGTTAAAATGACATGAAATAGGAGTATTGTTTCAGTCTCAGTTCCTTTCAGTTCCTGACAACCTCTGCAATAGATATATGGCTGATTTTTGTAACATATTGAATGAAATTTAGCTGAAAATCAGTATATTCCTTCACTGAAGCTTTGAGAATGTTAGTCCTGGTGCTTTTGCTCAGGATAAGAACACTTTTCACACTAAAAGCAAACCTCCCACAGGACAGGCTCTCTAGTGCATAGTCAGGCTGTTGCTCCACAAAACAACATTTCAATTCATAAAGTGGTAAGTCAAAGAATAAGGAAATAGCCAATTAATGTAATTTAAATGTTGCAGTTAATGTACTTGATTAATAGCAATGCTAACCAGAGAGAATTCTCTCTACTCATTTGGATGGCAGCCTTAATGCTAATTCATGCCATGCTTATTTCTTAATATAAAAATAGTATTTGTACACATGCAGTTACATAGATCAGAATTGCACAGCAGTTCCCCTCTACTCATCAAAGCCCTGCTGGTTGATATGTAGGAATAAAGTGCTACTGTATTGTAACCCTCACAATACAAACCTGGACAAAAAGGAAATAGTGTAATTATATTTTATTACAATTACAGCAGTATAGGTGCTCCCATAACTTAGTGAAGGGAAATAGAAACACTAAAAAATGATGCAGCCCCCTTGAAAGAGTGACCTGTGATCTGTCAGCTTTTGCTCTCTTCATTCACCTTTGAGAGAGCCCAGATAACGATTATCTCAGATGAAATTAATATATAGATGGATCGAGTCAGGTGTCCTTAATACCTTGTTGTCTAGAAAAGGCTTGAGCACCTTGATAGAGGGCACCGGGCATGCCAGAATTTTCAGGATGCTGGAAGTTTGTGTTATTAGTCACCCTGTTTGCCCAGCGAGCAAGTGAGATTTGTAACGTAGCTACTTTGAGCTCCTTAACTCCTGCACTTGGGGTTACTCAAAAGTAATTCTGCTGAAACAACTTTATACAGAATAAAAGTGCTTCATTCTTGTTTTAAGCATGAGAAAAACCAAAGCGCGGATCTGGCACAACCCCTTGGCCCAGCAATGCTGGTTGCACTCGTAGCAGGGATATTCAGACTGGATCGTGTGTTTCCATACCCTCCTTCCATGCAAAGCAGCATAAAAGGTGAATGGACCCATTATTCTCCAGCCTTGAAAAATGTTGTGAATAAAATGTCCAGTTTTATTCACAGGGTGAAGGGGATGGGTTAGGGCTGCAGTCTGTGAAATAACCCCCTATCTTGCAGTGCAGCCTCAAGAAGGGAGCAGCTGTTGGGGCAGCCTCCTCCAGGGACCAGCAGCGGGACCATCCTTCCCCATCGGCATGAGCCACGTGCCTCCCTCTGTCCTCAGCACTGGGCTTAGAAAAACCATTATTGCCCTCACCAAGAGCCTAATCCTCTGAGCTGGAGGCAAAACCTCCTGCAGGAGCAAAAGCCAGAAGACGACTGCTGAAGTGTTTCCTCTTCGCTCTTGCCCATCTCTAAGGCAGCTCACTGCTAGGAAGGGACTTGAGTTATGCACAGCTGTATTTACCTCTGTTTTGAAACGCCCAAAGTTGCAGTATTGTTTATTTTCCTTTAACTCTTTAGTGCTTTTGAGGTAGCAGATGGTTCAAAAGGCCCCATTACTACATTTTAAGAAATTTATTGTGCTGCCAAGGGTTTAGCAACCGTTTCTTTATAAAGTAAAAGCAATAAATAAAGGAAAGCAGATCAAATAAGCACAGAAGCTGTCAACACAACTGCAACAAAAAACTTGGTGAACAGAAAAGTTTGTCCAATGGTGACTGGTGAAAAGCTTTGCTGGCTCTCTGGATTGTATCAAGGTTTTTCTAAAACTTAATGATGTCTCCAGAAGAGAAGTCTTGACAAAAACGCAAAGGGAATAAAATGGGACCTGCTGCTGATACTGCAGAGATGGAAATGAGAGTTAATGTGCAGAACAGAAATAGGCAGGTCAGCGTGTTAAGCACGAGCACTTTCCATTTGGATATCTGTTTTATATTAATCAGGCTCAGTATTTAGTTTAATTATCTTTCTGGACATTATATTGTGTTTGGACCCTCACCTTGACACTTGTGCTATCCTCAGATCCAACAGTCCATCCGCACTTGATTAAATGGAATGATTACTATTTCTGCATTAAAAGCCTTAAGCCTAGTCCTTAGATTTTTTTGGGAAAAAAAAAACGCTCTGCATTACTATGCTGAGAGTTTGTTTTGTATTTTGCTTAGAGCTTAAGGACTGCCTTGAGAATCAAATTAGCTTGGACTCTCTTGCAGCGCTTTGCTCTAATCCTGCAAATGACCTCCGTGTGGACATACTTTGGATCCACATGGAGCCGTTTGGAGCCTGGTGCTGATGAAACGCACGGTGCTGCACACGAGTTCCAGGCTATCCGAGGAGTTAAAACACTTGGCTGCTGCCTTCTTCTGGGAAAGCAGTTCTGAAAAGAACATCTGAGGGTGTCTCAGCAGAAGAGAGGCTGAAAACATTCTGTTAGGATGGCTGTGTTTCTTAGCTCATTGCTTTCGTTTTGACTTCTCAAAGCATTTTGTTACTGCTGATCAGACTGCTGGATTGCATTTTGACGACATTTGCATTTCTAAGTCCATTGCCTAGCACGGGCAAACTAGCATAGGGCGCTCACAATTAATTCAGCTGCACTAGCAGCACGTTGTATCTGAGGCTTTTATCACTCAGTTCAAAAACACATTTCTTTATACGCTACAGTTTGCATGGCAGGCAACATAGCTTGTTTACAGAAAATAATGAGCATCTCTGCTTAGCAGTTGCAATAATTTACATGGCTGGCTTTCCATGACATTTTGTTTTTAATAGGCAGATGAAACACGTGGAAACACAACTCCAGCTACTCCTATTCTCACCATTGTCTCTATTAGTCCCTAAACTGGGGCAAAATCTCTCATGAAATAATATATGAACTCTGGTCCAGCATCTTCAGTAGCACTGGACATCTGCTCAAAGAATTTGGAAAACACTGAAAGAAAATGAAGTTCAGAATTTTCTTCTGCTTGCAAGCAGTATTCTTAGATAAGCCATTCCTTGGAAGTTGGATATAACTTCATGGGGAATTTCTAATGTGTCTTTTATAAAGCTATGGTGACATTTTAGCCCTGTAAAAATAGCGAACATATTCCTAATCCAGCCTATTTCGCAAGATTTGCACTATACAGATATAAATACAATCCAAAGTGCCCCACTGATATTATTATTATTATTAGGGTGGCAGGAGAGCGTGCTTTCCTGGAAACTATCTCTTCATTTGGTATTTCACTATTTTAGTGCCAGAGCATATAGGAACTGGTAGGCACCAAGTACTTGGTATCTACAAGGTATGTGATGAGCCACGTAAAAGCTCCTTGGATACTGTGGGCAAAATAGGTAAGTAACACGTGACGTTGCTGTGGGGCAGAGCATGGCATTGCTGGAAGGAAGAAGGGATCTAGGAAACCTTTATATTCATATTATATAACTGTATTACTTGAACTCCTTTACTCATCTCCTGAAAACTATCCTGATCTAGGCCTATCTATAGAGGAAGATCTCTTTCGTGGCAGGGCTGGGGAGAAAGCTGCCAAATTTTGTTCATTTAGAGGTAAATTCTCTACAGTTGGAAGAAATACAGGCCGGGCAGCCTGGATTTTGGAGACGGCTGTTAGCACCTCTGTGCTGCTAAAGCAGTTTCACTCATCAGCAAATCAAGCTGCTGATTATGTGATAAAGCAAGGAGAGGGCGATAACACTGTTGTCAATTCATCATCAGCTGCTTCCACCTAAATTGTGAGTTAAGTAGTTAAACTAAACATTTTACAAAATAGGGCTGATTTATCACCTCTCAGTAGACAGCACAGAACCAAACACAGAGTTGTTATTTTAAGAGAGGAGCTAAGGTAACCCAAATTGCCATTTCACTTTGCTCTATTATTTGGGCACTTAGACCTCTTCTGTCATTGCCAGTTTTAAACAGATCAGATATTTATTGTGTTGAATTTCTCCATTTTTTTTCCAAGGGAAAATGCTGCACATCTGATAATCCCCCTGGTTTCTAAAACAAGTTAACATTGTTTGACCTAAACAGAATAAACCCTCAACAGGACTGAGGCTCATGCCTTTATCTATTAGACTCTGGCTCCTTTAATTTAAAACAAATGAAAGAATGTGGAAAGTTTAAGTGAACGCAGAAGAGTCAGGCAGGTCTCCTTCCTTCCCTAGACCTGTATGAAATTAGGAAATTTTGCTGTAAACAATATGCATGGCATCTTCAGAAACAGGTTGTTATTCCACAGTGACAGTTTCCAAGAGTAAAACATGGAAAAAAAAAAAACCCTTTTGCCTTTTCTACGGTTTCAGAGTGTTTTAGTACTTTTTTTATTGCTAGGACCCAAGTTAAAATTAAAGTGGAGCTCCTAGCCCTCTGTCTAGGGCTCCTCCTAGTCATAATCTGCTTGCTCAGATTTTACAGTGCAACTAATTCCCCTAGGTCCACTGAATTATACTTGTTTTTTTTTTTTCCCTCTCTCTGGAATGATGATAAATTCCTGCACACTTGAACAATGTCATATATCTTTACAGAATACCAAGTTAAAACTGAAATACTAATGCTGTGGACCCACCAAACATATCAAAATCCAGGGATTGCTGGTGGGGACGGAGGGTTATTCCCAGAAAAGGTGCCCATCCTTTGGGACTGTTGGCTCGTGTCAGCAGCTTCAACACCAGCACCTCTGGTTCTGGTGCAAGGGACTGCAGGCAGACCCGTATCTCATGGATGAACAACCCACCTCACTGCTTAGTCATCCTGGGCTGAGGGAAAAGTACCACAGCTCTATGAGCTGCTTCCTTTCTGCTTGCTTTGGATCCCTGATGCTGACCAGGGAAGCTTCTCTCTCCCGGCTTCTCTTCGTGTCTCAGAAACTGTCAGGGGGACAACAGGAGGAGCAGCATCCTGCCTAATTCAGACAGCCTCACTGGACACCTACACGTTGTCATCTGAGACAACTCACTGAAAAGCTGCTAACACATCAGTGGAGATGCCAATTCTCATAGGGTCGTTGAGTGGCTTCTAGGAGTAGGCACTTTATATTGTCCTGATGTATTCAACTGAAACCAAATGTTTACCTCCTTCCTAAAATCCAATAGGATAAGACAAAATCCTAGACGTTACCAAAGCAATAATGCTACTCTCTGTAGCCACCCTCCGACCTAAAAAGTATTTGGAGACTATGCAGCTCATTGTCTCCACCTCCACACTCTGGCTGTTTGCCTGTCCACAGAGAAACTCATGTATCGTTGCCATGTCGTGTGTCATGCAAGGAAGGAAGGAAGGAAGGAAGATGTTGGATGCACATGCACACACACACAGACACACAGATGCTCTGCCTCTGGGGAGAAAAGGGCCAGCAAACAAGAACGGCATTCAGCATAGATTAAAAAGAAAAAAAAAATACTACTTTTAGAAAGTACTGAAAGGCAAGTACTGAAAACTTTCCCATCTCTGCAAAAATGACACCAAACCCTGCTGTCTGGAAAACCGCCTCTCCATCTCCCCTCATCATCCCACAGCTGGTGTCAGAGGAGCCAGGCCGTCTCTGCACCCATTTCAGGTTAGGACATGAAGGGTTATGAAACTGACGACAGTTATTCGCCCTGTGTGGTGAGTTCTGCATTCCCATGCCGTCCCTGTAAAGATGGAGAAGTGTCTGTTCCAAGAGGCAGGTGCAGGGGTAGATCCCTTGGCACACCATAGGAAATAAGGCCATAGAAGTCAATTCCTGGTGGCTTCCTTACAGATGGCTGCCCCTTCCCATGCACATTCCTACTTGTTAGCCACTATCCAGGAGTGGGTTCTGAGCCAGAAATATCCCCCATGGCCTCACTGGGCATAGCAAAAGTGACGTCTACTTCAGGGGTCCACTTTGTCACTCCAAAGATGCACACCCCACCACCTGTCTTCATCCTCCTCCTGGGCTGTCAGTTAGGCAAGTGCTTCCTCTTCACCACAGCTCTGGATAGACTTGTAAAGACTTTACATGAGGCTAAGTCCTGCAGAATACACCATGCTCCCAAATGGTACTAGTCTTTCCTGAGAATCTCCACGTAGCACCCTGTTGCTGGTGAAATGAAGCTTCAGGATGCTAAAATCCTCTCTTACTGTAGATCCAGTGGCAGGATGGGCTGCAATACCCTTGACAGTGCTCTGAAGCACTTGAAAAACTTCAGAATGCAGGGACACATGAGGTAGGTGTGAGCCCCCTGTGCAGACAGAATGGGAGGAAAGAAGGGAGACATTTTGGAGAGTTGAGCAAACACTTCCGAGCCAGGACCTGTGCATGGCAGCTAGGTGATTTATCTCTGTTGCCAGAGCGTAGTGACGTCCACAGAGTGAGACTGGAGTATTATGGCATGCTTACCAAGAAAGTCATCATCAGTTCTTCCTAAAATGAATAATCCTAGAGCTGGACGGGAAATAGATGCCCATACCACCAGAATTCTAGTGCAGAAATCCATAAAGCAATGATTACTGCAGGCAACAGTCATCTTGTTAACACCAGTTTATGAAACAATGTGCTTGATTCAGCATCTACCTTTGGATCTCCCACTGTGGGGACGGTGTGGGAGTGGTTCTCACGTGCAGCACCCACAGACATTCTTGGAGGTGGAAGCACTTTGGCTGATGCCAGGCCATGCACTAGCCATGCATGGGAAGTACTGTGGTGCTCACAGGCATTTTAAGGGGCTCACAGACAATTTAAGGGAGGGAGAAGTGATTGCATCTGTCATGGAGGAGATAGCAAAGGTGTCTATATTCAGCCTGAACCTTCCAATGCAGACCATGCTTGTGAGATTTAAGCAGATGGGGTCTACGTTATGAGAATGGTAATTACGTCTATAGCTCCTACAAGTGACAATTTTTGAGAGCAGCGTCAGTGCAAACGCTAGTCCCTAGAGGCTCATGTCCTCCCACACACTCTTCCTCTCACTTCCAAATTCAGGCCCTGTTAAACTCAGGCCTCTCCCCACCTAGTTACTCAGACTTTTCTTTAGTCACTCAATATGCAAGGACTGTTAGTATCTCCCACCAGTGTTATCTGATCTACCTTACTTGATACTCCACACTAATCTAATCTAAAAGCTCCTGTGAGGAACCTGCTTTCACTTTATCTCTTGTTTCTCTAGGCTCATGTCAGTCACTGACCAAAAGTAAGGCTTTGGGGGCTGGCTTTCACAGCCGTGATTGAACCTCATCACTGCCTGTGGCACCTCAATTCTCCCCCTTTGAGGGTGATCTTAAAGATAGCAGAGACACAACATAACTGGGAAGCAAATTGCATTACAGCAGGTTGGACCCAGCTGAAATGACTACACATATGTTGTACATGCAAGAGAAAGACATATGCTAGGCTGAATAACAGGGCCATTTGGCAGGTGCCTAAAACATTATATAGAATTTAATGAGCCCCACTCTTCCATTCCCACTTACTCATTAAAGTGCTTTTCCATGCCTATAATTTAGCCATTCTAAATGCTCATATTATCAACATACTAATATTATTACCAAATATACAAGATAGTTTAAAGAGATACAGCTGTTTAAAAAGAAGCTTAAGAAGAGGTCACCACTGACCCAGCTAAAATGGCTGACTAGAACAACTGAGTAGAGCTCAGCTGCTGGACCGACGTGTTGGCTTAACTCTGCCTACCTCAACAGTTTAAATAAAGTTGCTAGACTTTGCAGTAAAGCAGCTGAGAGGTGCCCAGAGATGCCTTCACTGGCTCTCCTGTGGGGACAGCACTCTTTAGCAAGGAGTGATAATAAACAGTAGGATGGTGCTAACACTTTAAGCTGCTGCAGCTGTCTGCTAAGTGAGCATGTGTCAACACCTTCAGACTGGAAGGTGAGAAAGTGAAATTATAGCTCTCTGTTACCCTAATTCTGCTTTTGTAACCTCTTTTATTAAATCACTTGTAAGGGGGTTACAAGGCTCCGAGGTTTTGCCTTGTGTTTTGTGAATCTAGGATAAGTAGTATGTTTTGGAGAGCTTGCCTCCTTTTATGAGTTCTTCTGCTTTGTCACCATGTTTAAAATGGGAAGTTTCAGTAGCCCAGCCTTTTACATGAAAGTCCTAAAAATGCCTTGACACCCTCAAAACATAGCAGAAGTGTAAGAGGAAGGGAAGCATGTATTTTAATATAGAGTTTTTAGCTTAAATATTCTTTTGATAATTAAATAAATTTTCTTAAAGTTGATGATAAGATTGATTTCCTCAGTCTAGCCATTAAGTAATTTGTGATTCCAGGATCACATTTACTTCTATATTTTTATTTCTCTGCTTTATTTTAAAGCCTAAAGATGGGAAAAAAAGGAGTGTCAATCTGAGGAAAAAATGAAAAAGGCAGATTTGTCAGTGTATTGATGTAGCTGTGCAATACAAAGAGATCTGCAATATACTAAGCGATCACTCAGTCTACATGTGTTTAAGTCTCTCTGAGACATCTTGTAAATCTGACAATTTCCTACATAGATATTAATTATGATGCTAATTTAGGTTTGAAGTTAGTACCATGGCTCTCCTAGGAAAAAAAAAGTAATGGTTATAAAGAACTAATTTGTAATATGTAGACATTTCTAGTCATATTTTTTTAGATTGACACAAATGGCTGTAGTGCAGAGAATATCACACAGCCAGCCACAAAACTAGTCCTTGGTTTTAATTTCAGATCTGAACAGGAAAGTGTCACAACTGTTCCCCTTCTCCACACTTTAGAAGTCTCTGGTGATTTTAATTCTGGTCTTTTCAAACTCCTGACAGATTTGGGTAGGTTATAATCTAACAGTTTGCGTGGGCTTTGAATGTCAAACAACTTGCAAGTACCTGTACCAGTGACAAATGCTTAGCGAGCTGAACTGAGCCAGCCTGGGGGTTGCCAATAGGACTACAGGAGCATAACATCTTAAATAAATATTATCTCTGGTAGTGGTTGGCTCCAGCCACAAAGCAGTCTTTAAATCTGAGATTTATGAGGAACTGAAAATGTCACTTTAACAGATAAAACTGTTCAAAAATGGCCGTGGCCTTTTAACTATATGTATCTCTACTGAAATCTGTGGAAGGACATGAAATAATTGGAGAGTGTTTGAATCAGGGCCACAGGCCTCAAACTTTAACGTCAACTCTGCAGACTGGACTGGGTGCAAAGCAGCAGCTTTTGGGTGCTGAGACCTCTTTCCTCCAGCTACTGGAGGAGGCCTCTCTCCTAGTCGCATGGACACTGAGTATTTATTGCTGCTGTTGATAGAAGTAGCTCTGGATCACTACGGCAATCACTGAGATCATTAGGATTTGGCTTAGTTTATGTATCATAAATATGTGTGGGCATATACACAACGTGGGGCTGATATCAGGGTGGGGTCAATGCCAAACGCGTTTGTAAGGCAGGGCATGAGCGCTCGGCTGAGGCTGAAGGCGTTTGTAACGTGGGGCATGAGTGCTTGGCCAACACTGAACACGTTTGTAAAATGGGAGATCAGCGCTCGGCCGAGGCTGAACGCGTTTGTAACGTGGGGCGGGAGCGCTTGGCCAACACCGAATGCGTTTGTAACAGTGCTCGGCCGAGGCTGAACGCGTTTGTAACGTGGGGCGTGAGTGCTTGGCCAACGCTGAACGCGTTTGTAACATGGGAGATGAGCGCTGTGAAGGCGTTTGTCCACGTGTCCTGCCTTTCCCGCTCCCTCTCCCTCGGCCTGCGCGCTCGGATCCCTCGCCCGCGCGGCAGGCAGGGGCCGCGGGCGGCGCGGGGCGGTTCCGCCGCCACCTGCGCGGCCGGGCCCG
>JAUBOD010000947.1:552353-564623 GCA_032353885.1 Nothura maculosa
GCTGGAGCGGGAAGGTTGGACCAGATGATCTCTAGAGGTCCCTTCCAACCTTGTAGATTCTGTGATTCTGTGAAGTTCAAGGCGCCCGTGGCCGAGGTGGTGTCTGCCCTCGGAACTGCTGCCCGTGACTCAGCCCGAGCTCCTTGCTGGGAGAGGGCAGCGGTTACTCACCCAGGTGTGTTCAGGGCACAGTTGTTCCCCAGTCACTTACATTGGAATGTATTTATGTATTTATTGTGCCTGGCTTTCACACTTTGCCTGGTGTGAGTTTATTGGGGAAAGAGATTCCTCCCCTTCTGCTGCCCTGAGTGCTCTGCTTTCCGTGGCCAAGCTTGAGCTCTGGGGGATACAGCGACAGCTCCATGCAATGCTCATCCCTAGGCCTCCTTGCAGCCTCCAGTGGGAACCTGGCGTTTGGAAGCTGAGTTGTATCCGTTTATTGCGCTCTTTGCCCTCCGAGGGGAGGGAAGTACAAATACCACTGCTCTGAGTAGTGCCAGCAAATGAATCATAGTGTTTTAAAGTGTTGATTTTTTTTTTCTGTCTCCTTCCTCCTTTAAATTCAAGGCATTGATGAGTTGAGGGGAGGGCATTATGTGTATGATTAGAGAACAGGATTTGTGGGAGTGACTTGGCCTAAAGTTCAGTTAATGCTGTGGCAGCTTCCCCACCTAGATAATCTGCCTGGGCAGATTTCTCCACTCTGCTTTAGCCCCAAAAGAGGGTGAGCTGGAAGGGCTCTGGGAGCCTGCCTTACGTTTGTGAGTGGGAAAGCAGGGATTACAGGAATAGTTTCCCAAATGAGAATTACAGAGTGCTTCAATCCAGAAGGAGCAGTGCGATTGTGTCCCCAATCCCTTCCTGCTTCCTTATCCCAAGAAGCTGTTGGCTTTTTTTGAGCAACTTAATTTCCTCCATCTAGAGCCTTTTTCTCATTTGGGAGTGGAATAGGGACACTTGTATTTTAGAATGACTTAATTCGGAAAGCTCTTCCAAATAATTCTTGTCCTTTGAATCAAGCCTTCTTGGGATGCTTTCACTTTTGGGTGCCTGTTTTTACACTCTATTTTTGTGTGTTACACAGGGCTGGTAGAAGCTTTACTGTTCTGTTAAATTGTTTTGCAGTTTGAGTTCTATCCAGTTCCCAGGAGCTCGATAGTATTTATTGTTTAAAATGGTTGCAGTCCAGAATACTGCTATTTCTATAATTATTATTATTAAATTAAGTACTGATTTGTAATACAAGATTTGTAATAGAAGATTCAGAAGTTGCTGAAAGTGTATGGGCAAGAAAACGTTTTGTGATGGCTCATGTTAATAAGTTTCTTATAATTGCAAAAAATTTCAGTTTAAAACAGTGAAGCAAAGGAAAAATGGCTGGAACTTAATATAATTGCATAAAACAACATATCTAAATCCTTCTACCAGAAGATTCTCTTTGACTTCAGGCTTTGGATCAGCAATCTTGGATCAATGTTCCTGATAAAGGTTTTTTCCAAGCCCAGTTTACTTTTTAAGGAAATGAATTACACCTGTTCTGTTGTTCTTCAAACTAACTGCTTTCTCTTACCTGTTGGAATCGAGTGAACCATTTGTATTCTGCACCTTTAGTAATCCCTGCTTTGGGGGGATCAGTACCAGCCCTAAGCAGAGATACCTCAAATAAGTGTTTTCTTAGAACATCAGTATAAAAAGGCTACAAATAGATGTTTTATCTTGTTTCTTTTTATAGCTGAAAACCATGAATAGTATCTAAAACCTGACGTGCTGCTAAGTTTGAAGAGGTACAATTAGAACACTAAACGTGTTGTGAAATAACAGCATTTTCAAACTGAATAGGTATGGAAATATTTGCAGCTCTTCCACTAGTGACTCTTTGAGGGAAAGAGGGAGTTAGGCTTCTTTTTACAATAAACCTGGAAAGAAAAGGGGCTGCTTTTTTAGTGTCTGTAACTTGTCTGCAGGAGCAGGTGAATGAAGGCTACTTACTCTCAATGTACTACCAATTTTATGTCAAAAATTATATGTATTTCTGAACATTTTTTATGGCGATTCATGACATGGAGTACAGTTGTTTAGTGTCTATGTTTTACTTTTTAAATCCACCTGTTTTGAAGAGAAATGCTCTTTCCTTGTTTTCTGTAACTTCCTGAAGCCAAGGCACTAGCCATTGTGAAATAAAGCTTGTGGAAGCCTTGTGTGCAAAGGGCAGGGAAATCTCACCTAGGAATAGCAGAGTGTATGATTAAAGTACGACCAAAGCAGTGAGACTGTGCTAATGCTTAGGAAAAGTGCTGCTTTGGGGGCTTCTAATTGCTGTGGAATTTGAGCTTCAAGTGTGTGATCCTTCTGCTGCTCTCTGTGGTTAGTGGTGAACGTGGAGCATTTTTTCCACTCTTCTTCTAGGATAAGTAGATTCTTTTATAACCTGAAGTAAGATGTAGTCAAATGACAGTGCCCACAATGGCAGGTGCTGCTGCTTGGTGAAAACTAGCTGTGATATGGAGAAAAGGCTTTTCTGTGGTATTTACAGAATTTCATATGGAGCCTGAAAGCCACTGCCTTATCAACTGCCGCCGGTCATTGATACTGTATCTTCCTGTGACGCAGGAGTTCCTGGCTCGCAGATCAGTATCAAGGTGCTTTTCTCCTCCTGTCACCTCCTTCCTTCCCTATATGTTTGATTATATGTTATACATTGTAACTGTAGGTTTTGCAGATAATTGATGAAGCCAGAAATTTGCAAAAAGGATGACATTTGCATAAGTAACCCAGTTCCAGCAAAATTACATAGCCGTGATGCAAAAGGGATGGATGCATCTTTATGCTTCGCTTTGGAAAGCTGGTGTTAGCAGAGAACTGCCAAACCGAGCTGGACACGAGCAGAATGTTGGGGACTTGTGCTCTAATGAGCTACCTTGACTCTAATACTGGATGTGCAGGGGTCTAAACTGGATTTGTCTGTAGCTGTGGTCTGTATAGCTGCTAATACCACCTTCCTACAGCTGAAGGCAAGGCCTGGAGTGAAAAACAGTTTTCAGAACTTAGTGAATGGCTGAAGTTGGAGGATAGATTTGAAGATCACTTAGTCCGAGCCCCCTGCTCAAGCAGCTGTAACTACGTCTGGTTTCCCAGGACGGTTGGGCTTAAATTTCACCAAGGATCGAGACTCCACAACCTCTCCTGGCAGCCTGTTCCAGTGTTCTACTACCCTCAGAATAAAGAATGTTTTTATTTAAAAAACAAACAAGCAAAAACTTTCCCCCTGTGCCCTTGCTGCTCGTTGTTTCCTTGAGCACAACCAGGGAAAGTCTAGCTCTGTCTTCCTCGCACCTCAGCTGTGCAGACACATTGAGAAGACCCCCTGAGCCTGCTCCGGGCTGAGCAGGCCTGGCTACCTCAGCCTCTCCTCATATTTCACAGTATTTCAGAATGTTTGTGGCTTGAAGGGACCTTATAAAGGTGCCCCATTTGTAGTGACCCTTGTTAGGGTGGCCTTGCACTATCACTGACGAGTTCCCTCAGCAGCTGTGGGTACATCCCATCAGGGTTATGGGCTTGTTTATATCATGTTTGTTTAGTATTCCCTAGCATGATTGTCCTTTATGGAGAGTATACATTCCTTCATCTCAAGGGCCTTGGACTGCAGAATCACAGAACACTGAGGTTGGAAGAGACCTCTGCAGATTTTCTAGTCTATCAGGGACACCTAGAGCACGTCGCATCTGGCTGCGTTTACACTGTTTCCAGAGAAGGAGACCGATGGCTGAAAGCAGTGACTAAAATTGAGGAACAGAGTGAAGAAATCATGGAGTATCTGCAGCCTCTTTCAAGTCCTTTGTCATGAGATGCTCAGCCCCTTGTGCCCAGCCCTCAGGATTCTGAGCTCTGCCATCTTATGGTCACTTCAGCCACTGCTGCTGGCAACCTGCACATCTTCCCTGGGCAGTTCCTCAAGTGTCTGGTCAAGCATCACATCTCTCCTGCTCTGCTCCTTGGTCACTTCTGTCAGGAAGTTTTCATCAGTGCATTCCAGAACCCCTGGGATTGCCCGTGCCTCCTTGCGGTGCCCTCACTGCAGAGCGCCCAGCACAGGGCTACGAGGATGATCAGAGGGCTGGAACATCTGCCCTATGGGGAAAGGCTGAGAGAGCTGGGCCTGTTCAGCCTGGAGAAGACTGGGAGGGGATCTGATCACTGGGAAGGGAGTGAGGAGGATGGGACTGGCCTCTTCAGTGGTGGCCACTGATAGGACTTGAGGAAATGGCCACAAAGCGAAGCACCAAAAGTTCCTCAGGAACTGAAGGAAACATTTCTTGGCAGTGAGGGTGCCAGAGCCCTGGAACAGGCTGCCCAGGGAGTCTGTGGAGTCTCCTTCTTTGGAGATCTTCAAAACCCGCTTGGATGCAGCGCTGTGCCATGTGCTCTAGGTGACCCTGCGTGTGCAGGGGGGTTGGACTAGATGATCTCTAAAGGTCCCTTCCAACCTTAAGGATTCTGTAATTTTGAGGATTAGGTCTCCCATAAGAGCTAGGCTTTGGGAGTGTGAAACTTTCACCTCTTGTCTTGAGAAGGCCTCATCTTCTCCTTCTGCCCGGTGAAGCAGTCGGTAGCAGCCATCCACTGCGGCGTCACCATCGCTGGTATCCGTGTGCTCCTCCTGCTCCCTCGGGTAGGTGCTAACTGCCCCTTCTTGCTTTCCCAGCCTGTCCTTCATAAAGAGTCTGTGTCCGTCTGTGGCAGCTCTTCAGCTCTGTGAGCTGTCCCAGCACCTCCATGTGATCCCATGGGGATGCTGCCCTGCAGCTGCACACAGAGCTTGAGTTCCTCAGCCCTGCTTCCCACGTAATGTGTTTTAGCATATGGACCCTTCAGGGAGACCCCTGATCCTATCTCTTTTCCAGAAGATATGTGAGGAGCTGTCCCAATAACCCCATCCTGTATATATACGCACTTTTCAGGTGTTTTCATTCTGTCCCTTTTTTTAATTGTAAAATAGGTGAATATGTTCTGATTTGGTTTCGTGCAAACTAAATAGTATCTGCCCTTTCAGTCCCTTGACTGACCACTTAATACAGAGTAATTAAATGCAGAGAAATGAAAGTTTTATTAAGAGGGATGTGGATTAATTTGTTTCATCATATAAAGACGCTTAAACCTCCAACATAAAACTAAGAACTGTTTAAGAAAATAAGTCCGGAGGTTTGGTAAGGGATTATTAAGTAAAGCTTGCAACACTGCTGCTGTCAAGTAACTCTCAGTTACTGTGTTGTCTAGTGAATATTCACACTGTGTTTTAAAAACAATGTGGTCATTTTGACCTTCTTCAGCTTTTGCTGTGTGTTTGTGGCACGGACAGCTTGTTATTTCACATACAATATTTCATACAAACACTCTGTATGCTTGCACGTTATGGAACATTTCCTGTTGGATGTGAAGGTACTCTTCGGTTTAAATTTTTTTATAAGCATACAGTTTGTTTGTTTAGTTGTTTTAATCATTTCTCATGTGAAAGAGAAGATCAGCAAATATATTGTCCTTTTACGGGCCCAGAAAAAGTGAAAGAAAACCTCGTGTGGTGATAACAAGGGTGTATAAGATAACTTTATACACCAGAGGAGTGCTGCTTCTCTGGTACTAAATACTTCTGCACTGTTCTGTTGTCGTGACCTGTTTCATGATTAATAGAATACATGCTGTGACAGATCACTGTGATAAGACTGGTAAGGGAAATATTTAAGGTAAATATAATATGAACGTGCACTTAAATTGAGTGAGTTTTTCTTTGAGACTGTTGACTGAAAGATTTTATAGGTATAAATCAGACTTTCTACTGAAATATAGGGAACTTTGAAGTAAATTGACACGACTTGCTGTCTGTTACACAGTCAACCTGTAGTTTTCCTTTAAAAGTCCTCCACTTTTTTTCTAGATTCCTGCTAGCAAGGGTTTTTCCCCTCTGATGCTGTACACATTCACCTACTGTTGTTTTTCTTTATTTTTGAGTATTGAAGACTTGAGTAACCTGCTTTTTAGGCTTTATAGATGTAATGCAAGTACTCCCCTGAGGCCTGACATCAGCCTAATACGTAGTACATCATGACTGGTCTAGCACTTGCGTGTTAGAATGATATGTTTTTCTTGAAATTGTAATGCCATCAGGTTTCATTAAGCATTAATTTTCAACTTTGAATATAGCTCTCAGACTTTTTTTTTGCAACAGTATTGGGGCAGTATATTTCACAAATAGTGAACAACATTTTAGTTTAGTATGTTCATTCAGATTAGGCTTTCTGTGCTGATTAATGGATTTAGTGTTTGGGTTTCTGTCTTAAGACTATTTGATTCAGTCTTCATTACTCTTTAGTGAAAAAATAAAAATTGAAACTTGTAAAGATGTATTACTATTTTTAAGCTTTGAGTGCTGTATTTATTTACTAGGAGCCTTTAGAGGTTTTGTTTACTTGCATCAAAGCCACAAACTTTTCATTAAAAAAATGTTTGATCTAACAATTTTTATCCTGTATTTTTAGAAAGGGAATCTGTTACTTATGACAAATACATTGTTTTGTTCTTGGTACATAGGGAGAAACATGAAAAATATTACAGATTTAATCATTCGTATTCTATTAAGTGTTTAGTTGCCGTGTTTCCTATGACTTGTTCTGTGTAGGTGTTTATCAGGTAATTGTGCCAGTTTGTCCTCAAAATGAAGAGCACTTCAGGGTGGCTGTTACCCGGTGCATCCCTGTCCTCCTCCTACTCAACAGATCCTTTCTACCTTGTGGGAGTTTCTTCTCATTGAATGTGTGGGGAGACTTCCTTCTTAAAGGGTAGAGGACATGAGGCAGCCCGTGGGATTGCTGGTTTTGCAGCCTTGGAAGGGAAAAGTTGAGGAAGAGAGAACTTGGTGCTCGCTGCTGTCGGAGTGGCGGTGGTGACGGTGCAGTTGTCATTGCGGTACCTGTGTTTGCATAGTGATGTGGTTAGTCATGTTTACAGTTACTCTGCCTCCTCAGCACAGCGTTTATGGCTCTAATGACGTGGAAATCGCCCAAGCAATTTACTTAAGGTTAATCAGGGGATTCCCAACTTTTAGTGTCTTTTCCAGCTTTCTCATCCATGATGTACTGGTGTTATTCCGTTCTCCTTGGAGCTGATGAGGCTGCTTCCACAGGGTCATGCCTGGCTCTTGGCCCCTGTACAAGAGAGGACAAAGTGAGGGCCAGGGCATGTGGGGTTGGAGCCTGTGCCCAAGGAAGCGCTGTGGGGCCTGGAGGAGACACGGCCGAGGGGCAGCTCCCTGATATCCTCAGCCACCTGAAGGGCGGCGCTGACAGGGAGGGAAGAGCCGGATACACAGGGTGGGCGGGAACGGCTCCACTGAGGGAAACTCCAGCTGAGGAGAAGCAAAGAATCTCCTCGGTGCCAGTGACTAAGCGCAGGAATGGGCTGCTGGGGGGATTGTCCCCGTTGGGTTGCTCTGGTGTTGGCGCTGGCCCTGCTTTGCTGAGGGGATCGTGCGTGATCGGCTCTGCTGAGGCCCAGCACAGCTTCCCTCTTCGCTGCTTTGGGGGGCTGCTCCTTCAGCAGCGTCCTGGGACAGTCAATTGGGACTGTCTGATATTTTTTTCCTCTAAATAACCTACCCTGCTACATTAAAAAAAAAAAGTTTTTTTGTCAAAAATACTTTTTGTTCTTATAAGTTTAATGCCAAAAGGAGCCATGTATCCAAGCTCAGAGACTGCTTTTTGTAATTAGAAAGATGGAATTAGATCCACTGTAAAACACTGAATACTCCTACCGTCCAGCAGCATGATTTCCTTCTGAGGCCCATCTGGGTAGTACCTTAGGAATATTGAGTTTTGCAGCCTGAATGGGAAAAGAAATTCTCAATTGTACTTTAACATTTTAGTTGATATTATTTTCTCGTCAAGATTTCGGGGATAAGGGCTGGGAAAGAAGGCCCTGAGATCAGCATGTGTCTCGGAGTGGTAACTGTCTTCTGCAGTAGCCAAGCTCTGAGTGGTTTAAGCCTTACAGATGCCATGCACGTGCTTCGTTTTATGAGTGTTAGTTCTTTAATGAAAACTGCTACTGGTTTCAAAATAAATAATAAATTTCAAAATCAATATTTATTTGCAGGGATGAATAGGTGTATATGTGTGTATATGTAATAAACTTGTTAGCTAGTTTGCCTTGTGGAGCTGGTGCCAAAATCCTGCACCACTCTACACCAGTTAGATATTTTTATACGGATGAGTTCCAGGTGTTAACTAAAATGTTAATATGAACAAACTTCTCTTTTTAAGATGCTGCCTGCTTCCTATTCTTCCCATGAACTGAGTGAAGGCGTAGCAGTGTGTTTCTGTTTCTGTGCCCTCTTGGAAGATCAGCTGACTTTGGTTTTTGTTCAGGACTCTGGATAGAAGAATTGTGACAACAGCAAAGTAGAATCTAAAAGTAGAATTTTGCACTACAGGATATTACTAAGATATTTATATACTTTCACTGTGGTGCTAAGAGGGATAGTTGTGTGGGGTTTTTTTTTCCCTCCTCTAATCAGTGCATTTCCCTTTAGTGGAAACCACTAAAAATTACCCCGGCTTCATTACGTAATTGAAATTTTGAGGCCAGAGGGTGAAACTATTGACCTCATGTAAATAGAATGGTGCGGTACATTCTGCCAAGTCAATCCACCTTTGAATATATGAACGTTTTGGAGAATGAGTGGAAACTTCACCAGCAGCGTGAAGAGCTTTGATCGAGCGCACATATTTTATACAGCCACAAAACAGAAATTCTGGGGGCAATTAGGTAGTTTTGGAGTATTTTAGATGACTCTTGGCTATTGATGCTGTTTGTGCAGTTACATTGAAAGCCACGTTTGGACTGCATTTGAAGGATTTGAAAATTTTCAAAAGGATTTGAAAATTGGTGGTAAATTTGGAGTTTTGGGCTTTATACATTGCACCTAGGCGGATGACTAAGTAGATTTTATAGATTTTATAGAATGTAATCTCTGATTCATGTTTGAAGTAATGACTAGGATGGGAATGTCTTAAACTTTATGGACATAAAGTTTTGGTGTCTCAACTCAAAATATTACTTGTAAACGTGAGGTGCTCGTGAGGCCGGCACGTTGGCTTCTTGTTGTTTGTTTGAGGCACCTCAGCTGAATGCACCTGGGGTGATAAATTCTGCCAAAATTTGTTCAAGTAGCCCCAGCACTGAGTATAACCTAACAGATTTTGTTCCAGTTTGGAAAGAAGGGGAGCTGTAAGCAGTGAGCTCTGACTGCTGCAAGCTGCTTTTATTTAGCTCTCCCTTACTAGGAGTGACAAGTGGTGACACTTGTTTTTCTGCTGGCTTCTGTAGTTAGATTTTGATGGGGATTTTCTGTTTAATGTTAGTGTTGTCTCTTGTTAGTACAATGCATTTTTCAGCAGCTTTGAAAAATCTATCACATAATTTTCTTGGTGATATGTGGAAGCTACCAAATTTTAAATTTATGTCCTAGCAGAAAAAAAAAGAATGCTGATAAATAATCTTGTATGTTAAATTTCTTTATTTTCAGTCATATGTACTTGCAGTCTGTGTGCAGAACAGGCTGTGTGAACAGAAGGGCTTTCCTGCTTTCCTCCCTGCCAGTTTGTGGCTGGATTCTCTCGGAGACCCTCTGTTTTACAACGTGTCCTACCCCTCAATGAGCAGTAGAGTTTTAAATGTGAAATTAAAAGATATTGCTTGAAGCTTATGGATGCAGGGGTAACATTTAACCGGAACTGAGCTTTGAAAAGTAGTGAGTAATTCAGTGCTATTAATTAAGTACTTAGGGGTGTAAGTTTCTGTGTAGCCTTTGAGTAACGTGGAAAACGCTGAAGTTCTGCTGAGGCTTTGGATTTATGAGACCACAGGTGCGGAGTGGAGAGCGGCACTTGGAAAGGCTCCCGCTCCGGGATGTGGCAAAGCGGCCGAGGGCGAGTGCTCAGCATTCCCGGGAGTCTCCGGCTGGGATGCAGCTGCATGAGTTGCTGTGGGCTCCGGGAGCCGCTGCTCCGTGCGGGAGGCAGCCCGGAGCAGGAGGGATCGCGGTGCCGGGCCCACTGCCTCCTTCCCCGGCCCGCTGGGGCACCGGTGCCTCAACGCTCAGTGCCAATTGCACAAGGTGCAGCCTAGGAGAAACATAATTTCCTTCCGAAATCTAACACTGAGAGAGCCTTGTGTGCTCTTGATTTGGGCACTCTTGTTCGTCTTCCTGACTCGGGGGTTCTTTTTGGGAATGGAAGAAGAATGTGGATATCATCACGCAAAAAATGTTTGTATGAATATGATAAAGGTTTTTCATAGCTTTTTAATATTTTTTTCATAGTCAGTGACATCATTCATGCCTGGCCAATGTAAGGACCTGGCAATGAACTGTAAAAGAGAACAGTTAGGAGATCTGTAACCGCAGGGCTGTGGGGCTTCAGTAGGGACCTGCCCTTGGGATGGCTGCTCCGCGCTATCGCAGGGACTGGGAACCCTGAGCTGGATCCCGTGTGCTCCCGTGGCTTTAGTTGAATGAGGATGGGTTTCTAGCTGGCTTTGGGAGCCGTTCAGCTAGTCTGTGGCTTATGGAGCTGGGCTTCCTGGCTTCAGAACCTGTGCATGGTGGCGAGGGGTGACCGCCCTGCAGTTTGGAACCACCAGGAGTAGGAATTGCACTTGGATTGAGCCATGTAGTGAAACTGGGAGAACCCAGTGTATGAACTTGAATATCAGTTTCATTGAGAGCATTTCACTGCTGCACAATTCTTGTATTTAGCAGCAGTGCTGATTTCTAGTTTTGGTCCTCACATTCTAAATTGAGAGAAGAGCAGGGCTGCACCCTGGTTCTTCACATGGGTTGGCAGAACATGTTCCTCTGCTCCCCCTGCTCCTGGCTTGGGCCTTGAACCTGAAAAGAGCAGAACTGCTTCTGTGGACCGCACACGATGATGACAATGGCTGCATCGTTAGCATCGTTTCCAGTGCTCTGCTGCTTTTCTTTTTTTCATATTATTTTGAATAAAAAATAATCATTGAAAGGAAAGGTGTGTTGTATTTCTTCTTTCTTGATGCTTATATAAAATATCTGAAAAATACTAGCGTAATGAAAAATCTGGTTAAGAAATATATTTGCTTTATTTATTTTTTTTTAAGCTTTGTTAGGTTTCCTTTTTTCTTCTTTTGGCTTAGTAAATGAAGGAGAGGCAGACTAGATGAGCAGCAAAGCCGAGCTGATGCAGTTGCCTGTGCCCTGGATCAAATAAAGAGTAATTTCCCCAAGGAGCTGCTGTTTCCTTCGGAGTCCAGGAATGAGCAATGTAAACCAGGCGGCCGTCCTGCTGATAGGTGGAGGTGTAGGTAACAGCAGTGATAACCTGGGAAAGCTCTGGGATTTCCAGGAGTTTGATCCATGCAACACTACAGTTGTTACGGAAGTGCTTGATGGTAGCACAGGAGTGGGGTTTCTGTAAGAGTTTGTGTATTGGTAGCTTATGCTTCTTAGAAACCTAGACCCAAATTTAGTGATGACTAACGTACAGCAATGGTTGTAGTTCTCTTCAGACTTGAGAGGATTGCCAGTGAATGTCCTAACATTTAATCTGGGTCCATCCTTCCCCCCAGTTTACAGAACAGGCAACAAATGGCACCTTCCTGAAGCTCAAGTTGGTTAGTCCTCGTCTTGGATGCCTGTTTGTTCTCTGAAATATATGAAGATATCTATAAGTGAATAGATCAGCTAAATTGAAAGGCAAGGAGGAAAAACATCTTGTATATGACACAAGTGAGAGTAGGGAAACACCAGAACAGTCCACTGAAAAGTTTAGTCAGCCAGTAAAATTGGAGCGAGAGGGCAGCACTTCAGTTGACCTTGCAGGCTGGCAGCTCTTTTGAAAAGGAATTTTTCTCTCTGCCCTGCCCCAAGTTAATCCTTTATAGATCGTTATTGCCCCAGGTTCTCCTTGGAAGCAGCAAAGTTGTCTGAGAATGGGTGCAAGGTAATTTCTGAAGTATTGGGGAGCCAAACTAATGAGTGTGTCCTGCTGCAATAAAATATTTTCCATGTTATTTGGGACAACACTATTCCATGTTTTAGAATTGTGAATTTTGGGGCGGTGGAGAGGGAAAGCAAAGAATTAATCACAAGCCATACATTGCTCATCTAATCAGCTTATATGTTGATAAGATGTAAAAGTGCATTCATGCCAAAACTAAAACTGCAGCTATGCTGATCTGTTGCTT
>JAUBOD010000947.1:600872-618752 GCA_032353885.1 Nothura maculosa
CATCCTTCAATTGGTAAGTTTGTGGCACTTCAGACAGTATTTTTAAAATTAATAAAAAAGAATAAAAAAGACTTGTTTGAACCTTTGAACTGTGCTTCTGGTAAATAGTTAAGAAGTAGACATTTCATTTTCTTTTCCTCCTCAGACATTGCCCCTACTTTATTCCCATTTCAGAAAATTAAGAAGATGAGGGAGGTGCTTAAATACAGGAGAAAATACCAAATTCACCTGATATTCCTACCTTATTAATTTAAAAAGTCTTTATGGAGAGGTTTATATTTTTTCTATGTTTTGGCTCCATTTTTGTGTTTTAGAATTTATGAATTGGATGACTTTTAGTAGTTAGGTGTTTGTAGAGCAGTGAAAGAAAAAAATCTGACACTTAAAATTAACTTTTAATATCTTATGAGTGGAATTTCATGAAATAAAGCAATGAATGTGCTGAAGAAAATTATCAATTAAAAATATATATATTTTTACTGGTGTAAAATTTTTGTTATGCTAGTGCTTGTATGTTCCAAATTGGAATTGGGGTTCAGCTTGCAAATGAGGTGTCTCTTCTCCTGGACTGTTCAGTGTCTGTAAGCTGAGAAGATGGGAGAACACATCGTGTCTTGAGAGGCTTGGTTTATTTTTAATGGGAAATGAAGGAAGAAAACACTGAGACAATAAAACTTGCTGATCAGTGGTCAGGTAACTGGGTTTTCTAATCCACACAGAACACATAACAATTAGGAATAGGCTGTGAGGACTTTACTGGCTGCGCAAGGAGAAATAAGTGGAAGAAATACAGGTGAGGTAGGAAACTATTGAGTATTTGGAGGGACACGGAACACTAGGTGTTGAACAGCTGGAACACAAAGTGAAAACTGAGAACAAGAGTTACAAGTAAGTGGCCTTCTAAGTAGGATCAATTCCATTTTGAAGGTAAAGACAAAATCATAAGCTTGTCTAGGACAGGAACTCAGCTAGTTGGACAAACAAGCCAAGATTATTATATGTTTCACTGGGACACAGTGTCCGTCTTCAGTGGCAGAGCTGAATGTTTGAAGGTACAGGTGCATCCTGTGACAGAAGTGATTTCTCTTTTCTTTTTTTCCCCTTTTATATCACCACAAAAGGGAGAAAATATTGTCACCTTTAAAATAACCATTTACATTCTTTTGAGACAAAGTAAATTGTCTCCCTGTAAATTCAGTTGAATGAAAAACAAAATTCCCCTGAGTATGCTGTGTAATAATCTTGACTCTAGATGTGGAGTCAAGATTATTGTCTTCTGTGGAAATCCTGTGTTTAGATAAACTCTAAACCTTTGGGCAAATTCTGATTCCTTAATGAAGTACAGATCCTATAAATAAAAGATAACAATGGTGGTGATCTGTTTGTATATATAAAGCCAAGAGTGAACAGTAAGTGGTAAGATACAGTGCCCTTATTAATGTAAAAACAAACAAGCTTTTGTCATTGAAGTTGTGTTATATAAGCTGCTATAGTAGTCCCTTAAGGAATTCTGCTGTGCTCTCTGGTATCAGTGTCACTAAATTCTACTCTAAATATCTTCATATGGCATCAAAATCATTGTAAACTATTGATGTTAAGAACAGATATGCTCTGAAACATAAACCAAGCTCAAAGCACTAGTGGATGATTGCAGGAGGATCTAATGAAAGGCTTGTTAGCACAATGAGGAGAACATAGGGTCAGTATATGCAGCAGTGATGCTCATTATGGTGAGTGTTACAATACATAAAGAACTCAGGTGCTCGTATCTGTCCTTAGCTTACTATTTACAAATCTCCAGTCTCCTGAGTTTCCATATATGTCTGTGGACCTTTCGATATATTGAATTTCCTGAAAATAGAGCTTTAAAAAGCTCATTCACCAATTGCAGCAATGAAGTATTCTAAACCTTGTGCCATCGCACAAGGTTGCATAGGAAGATCCTACCAGGGCTGTTCGATCTCTTTATCCCGGATAGTGTCCAGGATCACGTCAATATCTTTGATCTGGATGGTCACTGAGCAGCTCTGAGGATGCAACAGAGCGGGGAGCAGCTGATGGTAAAGGCCAGCAGATACTTCATGATATTAAATACGGAAAATTGCAAATGTTCCACGTCAGACAGAACAGCCCCCTGGAATAACCATCCTGCTGAAAAGGATCTGAGAATTGCAGTGAACACCTTGTTAAATAATAGTTTCCGCATGGCTTTACTTTTAGCTCCATGAGTTTTCAAATCTCAGCCCAGCTCCTTGTAGCCAAGTTTGATTAGACATTTGCAAACAGAACAACGATGGTCTTCAGTCTGCATGGAACTTCTAGCTCCAAACAGACAGCTTCCAGTTCCGTACAGGGGCTTTTCAGGTACTTTTGGGATGCAAATAAAAACAAACAAAACTACAAAAATGTTAAAAAAAAAAAAAAGAGAGAGGAAAAAGAGCACTGTGTTTTTAATCACCGAATTCAGAATACCTAAAATCTTCTACTTGGGTCATCTTGCTTTTAAGCATCAATTCTGTGTATTTTTATAAGTGTTTGAGGTAAGGTGAGCATGTGTGGGTGACATAGGTGAACTCACAGGGACTCTGGAAATGAGGAGATAAGGAAAAGGGTAAGTGCTTTTCCATTGAGAAAGAGGCTGGAGAAATGGGAGAATGCTGAGATCATTATGGAGCTGGAGAAGCAGCAGGTGTGGTAAGAGAGAAAGAGCAAAGAAAATGTCTAAAAATAGCAATGTGTTAATTAGGATTGGGCAAGGAAAGCTTTTCTTTAAGAGAAGCAACAGTTTTAGCTTCTAATTTATGGTTTTTAATTGCATTAAAAACAGATTTAGATAAAATGACAATCAACATGTAAGGATTCAATTATAGTCTACTAAAAAAGAACTGAAGTTTGCAACTTGGTCGGCATCCCAGAAAGCTCTTCCTAAATGCACCAATAAATAAATATTAAAAAGAAAGTATTTTAAACTGAAATTTCTCCCTAGCTCGCTTTAAGAGTTTTAATCTCCTTTTTAGCCCATGAACTGCACCCACAAGCTGTAGTTTAAAAATGGTCTGAGCTTAGCAAACTGTGATGTGTGTAGAAATAGGACTGTCGAGGGGAATACTAGTTTTTGCTTGATTTGGTTTGGAGCCCAGCCCCTCAAGGTGTTGGACTTTGCATGCACAGAATTGTAGTTAGCATTTAGTTGGAGGCAAAAGGGATTTTCCTGGGTTGATTTATTTTTGTTAAGCACGTGATACGTAGCTGTTCCCACGTCCCCAGCGTGTTTATGGAGCTCTGATTGAGCTGTGGTTTCATAGGGTTGGTAGTTCTTTACTGTAATGTTGGCAAAATGCAGTGCTCATACGGCTTGACTTGCTTTCACCCAAATTGTGGTGTTTGGGAGACATCTCTTTGGCTCTTTTAAGTGGCTTTTTGATGATAAAGCCTGGCAGTGGTGTCATCTTTGCTGAGAAAACAAGTAGTAAATTTTAAAATAAAAGTAAAATCATAATAAAATAAAAATAAATAATGAATAAATAAATGTGGAAGTAGTCAAGCAAGAAAAAGCTGGAGGTGCCCCCATCAGTTTTGACCTGCATCTGCGATCAAGAATGAACGGTGCTGAGAGGAAGAGCCTAGGCTGAGCGTGACGAATTTTTGCAGGCAACCTGCTCCCCTTTTCAGGTAAGAGTAGCCCAGACTTTACCTTCTGCAGAAGCCCTCAGGTGTTACAGAACTGCTGTTGTCCATGGGTACATCGAGGTGGCAAGAAGATCTTCTGTGTCCCATGGGCAGCTTTGCTCACGTGTCTGTGAGCAGGTTCCTTTCACTGTCAGTTACTGTTGGCTGGAAAATCCACCAGAGTTCACCATAGAGCTGTGTTGAGCTGATGACTGAGGAACATGGTATCCCCAGTATGGATATTTTGGGCTGAGTAAGCAGCACCTAAAATACTCAGAAATACCCCAGATGAAACATTTGCTTTATTCGGATGCCGGCTGAGATGACCTGTTTGGCCTGTCGCTGCCTAATGAGGAGATGCCTGTTGTCCTGCCAAGCCGTATGTCATGATTTGGGGCCGGTCACAGGACGTATTTTGTTCTGTGCATTTTGAAGGGCATCTGGGAATGCTGCTGGGTGGGAGATGAAAAACAGGGCTGGACATGCTGGGGGCAGAACTGCGTTTTTAGGGAGGAGATACTTCGGTGGAGGGTTAAGTGAAGGCAAGAAAGAGCCATAGAAAAGGGTAGCTGAAAGCCCCAGAAAAGCATGGCTTGTTAGTTTAGCAGATTATGGAGCAAACTGCTCAATCTCTGGAAAAAAATGAATTAATTGAGGGGACAGAAGCTCCCTTATGTGTTGGCATTTTCTCTGCCTTAAAAAAAGCTTTTTGAACCAGTTCCATTTTCTACACAAAATGTGTGCATTTTGTATGCGCATGAAACTGTGTCAGTTGAGACAAATTGTTTGGAAAAGGCTGCTCTTATGTAACATCATTCTGCTCTAGGAGATGAAAACTTGAAGCTCTTTTAATGTGCCTTCTAAGCAGCAGGGATTGGGAGTGCAGGGAGATGATTTTTAATCAAGCAGCAGCAGAATGTGGGCATCTAGAAAACAAATAATTTCTTATTTAGCTTGCCAAAAGAGCTGACAGAAGGAGAGCTAAGGAGGCCCTACTGATAGTCTTTACCCTGAAGGGTAGTATTTAAGATGTAAGAGCAGGCCGTGATACCCGTTCACCGGTGAAAGGTGTGTGCTCCTCGTGTGAGGTTCTGGTGGTCTTGGCGTTCCCAATGGTCTGTGCCTTGGGAATCGCCCTCTTTCCTCTCTCTCTTCCTTTATGGTTTCATTAGACAAAACCATGAAGCCCTTCTGAGAACACAAGGATTTCTGTGCCTCAATCCTAGCAGTTTGGCACATTTCTGTACAATTTGGGGCCTTTTGACCTTTTCTTGGGCGACATTTGTGTTGTGTCTGATACTAGCAGCACTGACTTCCTGCAAACAGGAAGCCTCACTTAGGTTTTCCACAAATAGCTCCTTTTCTCAAGTGTATTTAATGGAGTTGTTGCTGTTCTGTAGCCTGCTAGAAATAATGGTTCAAGTCGTGGCCTTGCTTGGTTGTGCCAGAGCTCCCCTGGTGTCAACCAGAGAGGGAATGGAGGGAGGAACCTGGGGCTGCTGGGCCCGTTGCGGCCTAGGCCCCGTTGGGACCCTTGTCTGGGGCTATCCAGAATGTCTGTGCTGGGGAAGGGGGGACTTGGGATCAGATTTGGGATGTGTTGGGATTTGCTTGTGGTATATTCATTCCTTGTGAGTGAAAGAAAGGAAATAGTTTACAATAGTTTACATTTTAAGTGCCAGGCACTTTAAAAGTTGTAACTTCAACGTGTTCACAGAATTGTCCATTTGGAAGTGGGGCTTTTTAATGAGCTGGTTGATGTTCTTCTTAGTGTGTTTACTAATATATAAATAAAAGTATCAATTTTGTTCACACATGCGCACATACACACACACACACACACAAAGTTATGCTCCCTTCCCATTAATTTAATTTCTCAGCATTTTCTACACCAGCTACCCACTCAGAAGTTATTCTTTCTTGACTTCTAACCTACCTTAAAATCTTTCATTTGGAATAATTTTTTTTAAAATCACTTAAATGGAATTGTTTCAAAATGGAGCAAAAATAATTCCCAGTTGGATACTGTTAATCCAGTGAATTTCCCAGCTCCCAAACACCTGATGCAGTAGCCCTGTGAAATTGCCAGGAGGAGATTTAGGAGGTTTATTGTAGAATTCCATATGCCCCGCTAACCTCCTGCCCCTGGTGAGAAGCCTGCCTGCAGTCAGTCCACTTTCTAACAATAATTTCTTTTTCTGTTCCCTAAGACCATTCAGTTACATCAGAGCAAATGGAGCAACGTGGCTGTTTCATTGGCAAGCTGGGGAATATTTTTCTTTGCTTTGTTTTTAAAAAATCGATGACATTTTCATAAATGGCAGTATTTAGTGCACAACCTTGAGTGCTTGTTTACTTCCAGGTTCCATACAGAGGCAGTTGCAGAGGTTAATATTAAAGCTATTAAATTTAATATTAAAGCAAATCCAATGGGAGGAGCAGTGCAGTGGGAAGATGGAACATACAGACCTGAAACTCTTTTTTTATAGCATTGCAAGGTTTAAATGCTATTTCAATCAACTTCCTCCGCTTCAGCTTGGACTATTCTTTAGAAGAAAGTCTATTGTGCAGCTTGTATTTGGAAATTTATTTTCTTGGACTCAAAGCATTAAATTTTGTATGCCCAAACGTCACTGCCATTGAAGAGCGTTGTGCTTTCCAAATAATACTGTCTGACTGTAATGTTTGTAGAGTGCCTCAGAGTGAAAGGAAAGCACTTGAGTTGTGTTATTAACGTTCCTGTCAGAGCAGATTATCATGGAAAACTGCTTCCTGTTCAGACCTTGGAGCACTTCCCTGCTATCCTGCTCCTGTCGCTGTGGACCCGGATCCGTGCGGCCCTCCCAGCCCTCAGCAGCCTTCCAGGGAGCAGTCAGGAACGTAACTGATTTTGATGATTAAAGTTAGAAGACTCCTTAAATTCCTAAGGGCTTTCAAAGACTTTCTTAATTTTAGGGCATACTCTAGTGGTTTGTTTTATGATTATATCTCCTGCTGCAGTTGCTTAACATGAAGGCAGAGTTTTCACACACTAAATCATTGTAGAGGAACTAAAGGCAGA
Source organism: Nothura maculosa (assembly GCA_032353885.1). Taxonomy (NCBI): domain Eukaryota; kingdom Metazoa; phylum Chordata; class Aves; order Tinamiformes; family Tinamidae; genus Nothura; species Nothura maculosa. The sequence continues at coordinate 607,603 of JAUBOD010000947.1, forward strand.
AGAGAATAATATTCAAACCATCATTTAGGTACAATTGAAAAATATGCTAATTACTCAAATATCATCTGAATGATAATAAGTGTATTGATATGCCTCACACTTCTTAATTGTTCAACATCATTTAAAAATCTAACCAGGAGCTTCTGGTTAAAGCAGTTAAAACATATCCTAATAAAAAGGGATAATAATACATCATCCGTCCACCTAGACAGTAATGAAATCTGTTATAACTTGATGAAATGAAATCTTTATAATTTGAAATATTTCTCCATAGGCTATAATCAGAATTATAAACACTATTTTAGTAATTCCTGTAGGGCAGCATCATAACACTTGTTATATAAAACTTGTCCTTTCTTAGAGGAATGATGGACCTTCTTTTAAGGTTTTCTTGGCAAGTGGGTGAAATTGAAAAATTGAAATTGAAAGAAGGAGTTTCTGACCACTAAAATTTCTCTTTTTTTGGCAATAACTTTATCAGAACTGACAGTCTCTTGCCTAGGTGGTATCCAACTGTGATGAAGAGAACGCATTCTTTATTTGAGCAGGCAGAAGGAGGGTCTAGCTGGGCTTATTTTAGCAGAATGTTGTCTTCTGGAGCTGTTCTAATATGTGTTTTGTCAAGAGCTAAAAATTGATCTTTACGCTCATTTGTAGTCATAAGCAATGATCAGATCAGGCTGGTTTTGGAATCCAGCCTTTTTGCTGTCAAGATCAATGAAGCCTTGTTGGTCCAGAGCATATTTCAGAAACACAGACCAGTGGGTTTTATACTGGTACTACAGAAATTAGTAGCATTGGCCTCTCTCAGGCTTTGAGCTGTTTCATCAGCTTTGTAATGTAATGTTTTTTTTTCCTGAATTGGATGGGAGTTGTTTTATTCTCCATGCTTTGCATGCTTGTCTTTCCTTGCTCCATCTGCCTTTGGGTCTCCAGCTTCCTTTTTCTAAATGATTACAGCCTGTCAAGATCTTCAATACCCATCTATTTAAAGATTTTAAAAACGCTTGTCCCTTAATGAAGGGGAGGAACGTGTGAATTAAGAGCCACATGGATAGCAGGACGTGCTTTGCTTTCCGCCTGTTTCTGCAGCATCATCCCTCCCGCGCGGGGCGCGCGCCGTGGAGGCAGCTGCAGTCAGCTGACAGCTCCAGCTCCCATGGACGCGGGGAAGGGGCGCGCTGGGTTAAGTGCATAATAAAGCCCTTGTTTCGTCAGCAGGAAGCAGGCACAGGAGCAGCCCAGGGGAAGCGAGAGACAGAAACGCTGCTGTAGTGGAAGGGAAGTCGGGATCGGCGGAGCCGGAGGGATCTGCAGGCAGCTGTAGGGATGCGCCGAGGCAAAAGGGCACAAACGGGGCTTGTTTGCTGCAGGGGCAGGGGATAAATACGAGCAGCAGATAAAAGCCTGAGACAGATGAGCTCGCGGGGAGGATGAAGTTATTTTTTATGCTCTGCTGCCCTTCACCTCCGTTGGTACCTTCCAGTGAAATCGGTGCGGTTGTATTTTTAGCTGGCTGTAGCCAGCATCGATATGACAACATAATTCTGTCTTTACATCCGTAAGCAGCTTTTACTGTGTTTTCCTGTTTTCTGCCAGCTGCAGTTTACAAAGGATGTCACAGCACTGGTAAGAAATGCACAGTAGCCATTTCTCTGCTTTTTGTAAGGCATGCTCTTGGGCGAGAAGCGAGAATATAAAACGGCAAGTTTGTTGGGAATGAGCTAGAGAGCAGGAGCCCATCGCTCTGCTCCTGCTAATCCCTGAATTTGTGGTTTGTGCCTGCGTTTCCTGGTGAGCTTCCCTGGCAGTTTGCTTTAATATTTTTGCACGATGTAACATACGTTGCAGCAGCTCCCAATGCCTCACCCTGCTCTCTACTTTGCTCTCTGATTTTTATGGCTGCACTTGGGCTTTTGTAACCTGCCTAGAATTAAGACGGAGCACGCTGATATTCTGGAATTGACTGTGTTGTTATTTGGACAGGAAACGCTGTAGTGTGATACCACGCCTAAATGTGTAAGAGCCATGCGAAATAATGTTAATATTCTGTTATATTGGCAGGCTCCACAGTGTCAGCTCTTTATTTTGTTATGTTTAAACTGAATGAAGTCATGCTAAAGTTCATAAATAATAGGATATTGTCTAAATAATTGCTATGCTTGTCCCTCTTTTAAATTTTGCATCTTTTGATGATTTCACAATTGTATAAAACGTTGCCTCATGCTAAAAAGAGACTATTGAAATGTGCTAGATGTATTATAGCCTCTTTAGCCTTTTTTAAAGGAGCCAGGCTCTTAAAGAGGCAGCTAAATAGAGAAATAAAATTGCAGTTATGGTTTGTTCTGCTGGTGTGTAGACCACCATAGCAGATAGGTATGGATGTTTATGCTGTTTGTAGTTTGAACTTAAAAACCATGCATATTATTCTCAAAACCTTGCATATTATTCCTATTTTTGCAATATTGTAATACTGTTTTATGTAGTGGCTGTCTCCTGTAAAATGTTAAGATTACTGAAAGGATGTTGGTTCACAGCAAAGCTGTTACTGCTGTAATTTATTCATTTTATGCCTAGGAACTGTAGCTCTTATATAGAAGACATCTTGGAGGAGTGTGTGTATATTTGCATGTAGTTTTTATTTGCTCCATTTTAAATGAATAGAGAATTTTCTTGTGCTAATTGATTTTACTGTGCATCATTCTAACCTGTCGATTGCTGTGAAATTCTGGGAATGATATTTGAAGCATTGCGACTGGAAAAAAACTGAGGAGAAGATGCCTTCCTGCATGTTGTATTCATGGATTTTGGGCAGCCTGCCTATGGTGCTCTTTGCCTACAGTATTTTCCTAGAATGGCTTGTTAGTTCAGCTTTTAATTTTTCAGCGACAGGTTGTATATAGTGATTTTGCTTGTCCTGTTTTTGCTCCCTAACAGGAGGGAAAGCTGTACTTAAGTAAGTTTTAAGCTCTCCTTTTAGCCAAAACAATACGCGACACAAGTTTCTGACTTGTTTCATCTTTGAAGCCTGAATTGTGCCAATGCTCGCATGGCTGGAGTTTAACTGGAGTTCTCCCATGTCCCTCTTGTTGCCTAACGTTCCCTCCATCTTCTCTCCGCAGGCATATTCCCAGGATGCCTACCTGAAGGGCAACGAAGCCTACAGTGGCAATGCCCACAACATACCCGAACCACCACCGATATGTTACCCGCGCCTGACGCCCGCCGCCTCGGGCCCGGCGCAGGCTGGTGACAAACTGGCTTCTGATTTCCCTCTGGGGAAGCCTCAAGTCTCTAGACCAGTCCGGGCGGTGACCCAGCCAGAGAGGGCCTACAGAATGGAAATACAAGTGCCTCCATCACCAACAGACATTGCAAAGTCCAACACCGCAGTGTGTGTTTGCAATGAAACTGTGCGGACTGTTATTGTGCCTTCTGAGAAGGCTGTAGATCTGCCATCTTGTAGAAATAACCATGCTGGTCCATCACACAGGACGGAGGAAGTGAGATACGGCCTGAAAGAGCAAGCCTCTCTAAAAGCACGGACCACATCGCCACCTTCCTCCGTGGCCACTGCCATCATACTTCCACAGACTCCCATAACAAGGCCAGTTGATCCGACTGGCCCCATAGGCAAAGCCTCAACCTATGTAGTGTGCCCAGAAGGAATGCCAAGCACTAGAGCTCCCACTGCAGCCCCGGAGTCACCCTCTGTCCCCGCGAACCATTACAGCTCCCCCACCTCCCACCAGCACATCGACTGGAAGACCTACAAGACCTACAAGGAGTACATCGACAACAGGCGCATGCACATGTACGGCTCGCGAACCATACAGGAGAGGCTGGACAGCCTGCGCGCGGCCTCGCAGAACACGACCGACTACAACCAGGTGGTGGCGGCGCGGGCCGCCCCGCAGGCGCGCCGCCGGAGCACCTCCCACGACCGGGTGCCGCAGGCGGCGCAGATCCGCCAGCGGAGCGTCTCGCAGGAGAGGCTCCAAGAGCCCGTGCTCATGAAGGAGTGGCCGCGAAGCGCTTCCCAGGACACCCTCACCTCACCCTCCGTTAACGGCAGGAACCACCGGGCTCGCTCCTGGGATTACCTGAGCAAGCAGGGCGAAACGCTGGAAAGTTTCCCTTCCGAGACGCTCATTGCAGAGGCAAATGGAGATAGGAGGAAGAATTACCAGTGGGCAGGATTCAGTGAAGAAGATGACCGGCGAGGTATTTACGAGAGGCCGAGGCAACATGCATTTCATATGTCCCTTCGAGGCCAAAACTTCCCTATGGCTCAGAGCGCTTATATTTCAGACAATAGGAGAATGGGTAGTAGAGCTTCACTGTCCGCTGCTCACTTCCAGAAAGTTCCACCAGAGATTAAAATGTTCCATTCTTCTCGGGATTTGCAGTCTCCTGGGGGGCTATCAAAGCCTACAGCTGTTTCACAAGAGAGAGTGTCTCTCGCAACTGCTAGAGGCTTTAAAAGTAGCTCTCTGAAGAACCCTGCTTCCTATGCAGCAAAACCATCGTTTCCCCTTAACCAGAGCCTGGATGTTCTTGCCAGCAAAGACCAAAGAACAGTCAATCACTTGCATCAGAGTGGTCTGTTAAATCAGCAGCCCAGAGTCCGAGCAGAAGGTTCCCCAGACCACAAAACAGACGCTGGCAAAAGCACCCAGCCCCCTGCTTTGTCCGCGGCCTCTGCCAAACTTGTTCATCCTACAAATGAGAATTCAACTACCTCTGACAACATAGATGCTTCCGTCAGACAGAAGAGTCACGAATTGGAAAGGGAAGATGTCCGAGAGCCTGAAATGCTGCAGCCCGATGTTCCCGAAAGCCACAAAGATGTAGTTGTCATGAGGGACAAATCACCTTCTGGCCACCAAACTCCCCAGCCTCTGAGACACCACTCCTACATTCTGGCCGTGAATGACCAAGAAGCTGCTTCAGATACCACCTGTTGGTTACCTAACGATGCTCGCAGAGAAGTCCACATAAAAAGAATTGAAGAAAGGAAAGCCTCTGGTTCCAGCCCACCTGGCGATTCCTTGGCTTCTATTCCCTTCATTGGTGAGTTCAGCCAATTATTGCTCCACGCCTCTAATAGGGATCCAGCCTCTTTGTTGGAAAAGAGAGGTCACTGCTCACTGTTCCTGAAAATCTGGGATGGGAGGCGGTGGTGGTGACTTTTCATTAGTTCTTGTATAGAATAATACTAGATTGGTAACAAGTAGCAATATTTTTCAGAGAATGAGAAAGTTGTATTTTGTGAGGAATCAGTGCAAAAATCTCAGTTATTTAAAATCTTTCCAGAATTTTCCTCTAGCCCTGGAAAAGTCTCAGTTATGTAACTGTGTCTGGTTATCGTTGCACATAATGCCGTGATGTAAGTATGGGCAAGTAGTGTTTAAATACTCTGTAGTGCCTTTCAAAACACATCTGACTTTTCTAGTATAAAACACTTGGAATCCAATGAAGATAATATGCCCTACATCCATATAATGGTTGTTGGTGGGGGGGGGGGAAGTGGTTTTTTAGAGAGCTGGTCAACGCTTTCTGTGGCAGGTTATAGAGTGCAGGAAGGTTGTTCAGGTGAAAATGTAGCAATAAACTGAAGTGAATCTGCAAGTAAAAGCAGTGACTTGGGTAAGAGATTGAGAGATTTGTCAAAGCAGAAGTGAGAAGGTGCAAAGATTCCCCTGTGGGTATCTGGGCATATAAGGGGATAAAGGTACATGAAGTTAAAGGATGAGGACTGGACGCTTGGAAATTATTCATGGATGAAAACAGGGCTGGAAGTAGTGACAAGGAGAGACCAGACTGCCCTTAGGGGTGCGTGAGGAGGTGGAGTCATCTTCAGTGACCAGGGTGACTTCTTGTTCTGCTTGAGTAGCCAATGTCTGTGTCTTCCCCCGCGCCTCCTTGCCCACCTCCTGGGCATTTTGGTGGTTTTTGGCTCTTCAATTTCTATCTGTGCCAACTGGTTTCATCCTTTGGAGTCTAGATTTCTGCAGGCCATTTCTCCCATAGTTTGCCTGGTATCTGAATAGCTTTTTGAATTTCATACAGCAACTATTTCTCAACTAGCACACTTATTTTGATTGTGGTTACGTTTTATTTCCCTTAAATACTATTTGTAATATCTGCTATCCGCAAATATTAGGTTAAAGCAGGGTTAATTCCAATAGCTAAGTGAAAATAGTGAAGGGGTTTTGTGTTCATTGAAGGATAGAAACCTTGCATAAGATAAAATATTCTGTTACTCAATTGACTTGAGTCTTAAGGCCACTTTCTTAATGTGGGTCAGTGTGTGGGTTTCGTGTTCCTGGGTTTTCTTTCTGAATGGGAGGTTTACAGTCTTCTTAGATGACTGGATGTATCAAAATCTACCAATTCTGGATTCTTCTGCAGACCCTAGTCATCTTTCTTTAGCATTACTGTGTGTCTGTAGCCAGCCCTTGCACAGATTATTGGCATAATACTGCATACTGTAATCGTGGGAATTCTCATGGGCTCCTCAGCTTCTTGAACTGAAACAAATACCCCGGAAAGGCTAGAGAGTAGCCTAGATCCCAGCTCTGGCACAGTCAAGATGGAAGGAGCCCTTTGGAATCAGCAGCAGTGTGAAATGCTGGTAGGGCTGGGTATCCTGGCAAGTGTGGGATGGTAAGTGTGTTTCCAGCCATGCTTGTGCCATCATCATCGCACCTCGTTCCAGCTCCTCTTGCTGGAAGCCCCACTTGGTCGGGCAAATAAATCCTAGATCTGCTTCAAAACTCAATTGAAGACTTTTGAATTCTTAAAAGAAAATCACTGTTCTTTCCGCTTGGGGAAAGAAACGTGTTGCTTTTGGATACAGAGGTGCTTTGGTGTTTGTTGGTAACTTATCAGCCCAAGCACTGTCAGTGATGCTCAGTTCTGCTAGGTCTCTGTCCTTTCCTAAATGTGGATGTCAGGTAGCTCTTGGAGTAGCCTGCAAATGTACATTTGAAGAAATAAGTGTCTTTTGAGGCTCCACATTAAATAGTTTGTGTTTATTTTTGTTACCACTTTCTGTTCCTTAGATGTGGTCAGGTTATGGTTTGGGAGGAATTTCAGCCAGAAATAGTTGGCTTCTGCATAAGTATTTTGCAAATACCCTGTCCTGCTCTTGGCATTACCCAAGAACAGGAAGACTTTAGAGCATCTTTGCAAGTACCAGGAAGCCTTTCAGCACAGACAGAAACGCAAGGAGATTTTCTTTTTTTTTTCATGGCAGTTTCTTACTGCGATTATCTTGTGCTGAAGAATGCCTTTTGCTGCAGTCCTTTCACAAAATGGTGTTGCAAGACAGGAAGATTAAGCACTGCTTTGCATTTGCCAATAGAAATGAGGATAAATAGAAATTTCTGCTAAGAAAAAATACAGTAGAGGTAGAGCTTTCATAAGAGGAAAAAATATGGTAAAAATGTAGACAAGCTGTGTGTACCCAGGCTCCTCAGTTAAATGCAGGTTGCTGGGCAATGAGGAAGCAAGCGGTTTTATGGAAAACCATATCCTGGTCCTGCATGCTTCCTTGTTTTCCCAGTGTTACCAAATGCTTTGAGTTTCCCTTGGAAAGCCTGTTTCAGGTCTAAGGAAGGGACCCTACAGGTTGCCTTGTGTTTCAAACTACACCAGTTAATCTAATGAAAGGTTTCTGCTTTTATGCACAAGCCGTCCTACCTGTTCTCTAGACTAGTAAAAATAACGTTTCTATCAGTGATTATTTAGACAATTGTCATGCTTAGTGCTCATCTTCTAAGACCCATAATTTGTACAATTTCTCTGTTAAAGAACGGCAAATAATACATTGCTGATGTACAAGTTAATTTTAGATGTGTCAGCCTGGACTTGGATGGAAATTAGAATGCTACTCAACACTCCCCAAACTACAGAGGAAAGAAGATGATTCAGAAAACAGATATTTTTATACGTTTCTAAGATACAGATGTCTGGTGTGCATATCTCAGATATATAGGTAGCTTGCACTATGTTCTGCACCCTTATTTGCAGATTAGAAAACCATAACGGAGATTATTCACATCTGGTAATTTAGCTTGAAGAGAGCAGGCGATAGGAACAGGATGGAGAAAGCGACACAGCGTTGGACTGCCCATGCACTTGAATGCTTTGACCCAGTGCTATGGTTAATCTTTCCAGTATCAGGTTTTAATGTAGGTTATGGCATGAAAATCAATTTTCAATGGATGTGTACAGAATGTTTGAGCTAAGGAAGCGTCATCTTGGAGTTTAATAATGTTTTTCACATCAAAATGAGTTTTATAATCATCCTATCACTGAGTTCTTGTCAAATATGTGATAGTACTAAGTAAGTATCAACAAATTTTTTTCTTCTATGGATTGACCCCATTTTTGAAAACATTGAATGCAGCCTTTCCTAGGAAATGAGGTCACTTCATTCCACTATTAATTTGTGAAGGGCTAAGAGAAAATTAGCCAGATAAAAATATTCAACGAGACTGTAATAAGACTGAAGAATAGTAAGAAGTAAGACAGATGCCCTCTCACTACCCAAAATATGATCCCTAAGGAAACGTGTAGGAAGGACAAGTGTGCATAATATTTCGTCCAGCTGTTTCCCATCTTCTAAATGTTTCCACCTTATGTCACTTGAATGGAGCGTGGTTTGGTTTTGCTCTATGAGCGTTTCTATCTGCATGTTACCTGCAGAGCGTTTTCTCTTCATTCCTGCTGCTGCTGTTGTGAACCTGCCTCTCACTTGCTCAGTTTCTGGTGCTGTAGGAGTGACCAGTGGCCTCTAATCTCAATTGACTCGCGCTTAACATGTCTGTCCCATCGACCCTTAGAGCAGGCACACAACTGTGGGAATTTGTGCGCCCATCATTAACATATGGACAAACTCTGCTTTTCACTTTGCTTCAAGAGTTCATCTTCAAGCTACTTTTCAAAAGCAAAGGACAGATTTGTTTTCCCTTCTGTGTTCAAATTGAATCTACTTTTAAAAAAAACTTTTATCCTAAATGAAAGTATGTGGATAGGTACTGCGTTCCAGGTAAGATTGATGCAGTTGGCTTCCAATGGATTTTGCTCAGGCTCTTTATAATTTAGTTGTTGCTCCTAAATCCTTTTTTAAAGGGGTATTTGGAGATAAAGCATGTGACTTGCTGAAACACCCAGCACCAGTTAAACTCTTCTGCTTTTTGTGGTGGTGTGTTCCTGTTGCCATGTTGAAATTAGAGATCTGTAAAGTTTACATTAGCTACCTGTGAATAGGAAGCCATGCACATAGCTCAAAGGAGGCTTTCTTTGGAAAGAATAACTCCTGTTTTGCCATTAAGAAGAGTTCTGTGCCATGTCTTTCCCCTTGTCCCCAGGATGATGCGAATAACCCCACCCACATAGACCCATGCAACGGTAGTCTGGAAACTGCACAATAATTTGCTATGCACTTTGCTAGTACATTATGAGTAGGGTTATGGAAAAGGAATGGAAAAAGGTAAGGAAATCTAGGAATGTTCTCCTTGCGTGTAATACAGTGTTTGAGAGAATGTGCTCGTTCTGTTTGTTTTCTTGGGGAAAACAGATAAGCATCAAGCAGAGAGGAATTCCAAACCTCAACTTTCTTCAGCAAAGAGCCCTGCAAAGTCAACCCAAAATGTGTAGATACCTTAGGGGCAAGTGGTGGCTCAGCAAAGATGTTGATATGACATATTAGAAGGGAATTGTAATTTTAGCAAAGATTTTTAATCATCTGCCTGAATAAGAAAATCTTGAACCATCGTGATATTTTTTCCCTCTCACCAGTAATTGGCCTGCTATTCCAAACTATGAAAATAAAAATGTAGCTGCAGTAAAAAATGAGAGCTGACAGCTGGTTCTTTTTGAGGGACTATTGCTTCCATTATTTTAGCAACAGTATTGGCACAGCTTGTAATATGTCATCCGTGTTTCTAAGATAAGCATCAATCTTTTGGTTTTTGCAGGGTTCTGCAGCGTGGCCTGCCAAATTGCTGTTGCTCAAGGCTGAAAATCGCAGTGTTTCTTATCCAAAGAACAATTTTTAAATCATTGTGGCATTTTGAAGTATAGCAGCCAAAACACCAAATTACAAATTAGTGGCTTGAACACCATTTGTATGCTTCTGTAGCTCAAAAATGTGTTTTTAATTAAAACTCGGAGCTTGAAGTCAGTAAGTCATAACATCCAGAAGAGATTTAATGGACTAGGGGCATCGGATTTCTCTTCTTGGGTAAGGAGTAAAGTTTTCAAAGTGTAGAGTATCGTGATAACTTAAAATAATAATTAGAGGTAAGAAAGGACAGGTAGGGCCAAAATATATATGAGGAATTGTACTATATTGTTTTCTGTGAGGCAGGCCTTGCATTACAAACATGGGAATTATTAGAAATTAGAATTATTTTGTAATTGTATCTGACATATACAGTAAGGTAGTGACACTTCAGACTTTTTAATGTCAAAATAATGTATTTTCTTTCATTTCAATCCTAAAATAAGCAGCAGTCTGGACAAGATTTGACGAATAACCCCTCATAAAGCGTAGTCTTGGAAGGAGTATTTTTACTTGTGTGTGCTTAGGCTGGCGTCATTAACACGCTAGCTGGGTGGGTGCGAGGGCCAGCCTGGGCTCGGTGCCTCGGGAGGGTTTTTCCAGCCTCGGGAGGGTTTTTCCAACCCCAGGCCTGTGTGAGCGGCAAGGCCTGCGGGCCAGGCCTGCGCTCTTGGCTGTGGGAGAACAGTTAGGTGAGGTGGAGAAGATCCACCAAAGAACATGGAGAAGTTCTTTGAGATATTCTATGCTGGAACTGCCTTTGCTTTAGACTTCATTAACTGTTCTTTATTTGAAAAATGAGATATTAAAAGGCAGTGAGTAACTATGAGTGCAGGCTTTTGGATTCCGGAGGAGTCCAGGCTTGGATCGGCCTGTTCCTCAGGCTGAGCAGGAGCGCAGGGACATGGGGTAGGCCGGGGCGGAGGGAGCAGAAGGTGCCAGGTGTGGGACAAGACTGTGAAGCCCTCATGGACTGTGTTTGAGAAGAGGACGTTGGGACAAGGGTGCACCCCACCACGGGGCAAAGCCCACTGGGGAATCGGGAGGTGGGACTTGTTTGGATGCAGGAGAAACC
>JAUBOD010000947.1:618852-630716 GCA_032353885.1 Nothura maculosa
GAGAGTTACTGAGAGCCAATGGGTGGGAGATATTTTGTTTTCTGGTCTTTTTTGGGTGTATGTTGGGGGTTAGGTTGTAATGAAGGATTCCCGGTATCTGGAAACCTTCCATCCCACTATCTGGAAACCTTGAGATCTGTGCCTCTCTTGAGTGACAATAATATTTTTAATGACTATTTTACCCCTTTGTGCTTGGAACCCGTCAGTTCCCTTGAGCCTCCCATAGAAGGCTGATCTGTTTACCAAGAGTGAATAATTCAGAGTTGTAATTCCCCAGGATTGATGAGTAACCAAAATTGCATGAACATTGCACTGCACATCTCTAAACACGTACCCAGTCCGGGAATTCACACTGATTTCTGAAAAACCAGCAAGTAAATTGCAGTTAACCTCTTCAATGTGTGTTCTTTGCATAGGCTGTAGGTGGATTTCCTTGGTTGCGTAAATACGTGCGATTTCACAGTTATTCATATCAGAAGGAATTTAAAGCCATTTTAAATATACGGTTTTGTTCAGTTATTAATTTTTATGATTTAAATCTTCAAGTTATATAATAAATTGTCCTCGATTAAATTACGAACTTGTTGAATTTGGCCTTGTAGCCATATGTTCACATTGGCTGTCTAAATTGAATCATCTACTTACGAGTTTGAAGGGTAATGTGGCCTCGGCCTGATCCCTGACTCGGGCCTTGGGAGAGGGTGGGTTTTGTAGCCACCTTCCATCCCAGAGGAGAAAGATGAGGGGGGTAAATCCCCAAGGAGCTGCTGCCTGAGGGGAAATTGCCCCCTCACTGCCAGTGACGAAGGGAGCCCAAGGAGAGCAGCTTCTCCATAGTGCAGCCAGCCTGTGACTTGGCTCTCGGTGGTTATGTAACACGATGCAGTTAGGTAAGCCATTCCCTGGGCACTTATGCAATGCCAACAGCTTGGGAAAGCGGGAGCTCCTCGCAGAGCTCGTGCGCAGCCGAAGGGAGCAAGGAGAGGCTGCAAGGGAGGGAAGGGAACGGGCCCTGCCCGGGCGTGCAGCGATGAGCCTGGCGATGCCAAAGCTCAGCTTGGTGTGGAGCTGGCAAGGGCAACCTAGAGCAGGCCTGAAAGCTTCAGGGTTTTTCTTTACTAGCAGGTAGAGGGGAGACCAATAACTTTTGAGGTCACTGACTGAGAGTAGAGTGTTCCTCATCCTCACTACATTTCATACGCCATTATTTCCATTCCTTGGAGGGCAGAAAACACCCTTTCCACGTGCTCTGCAAGGAGTTAGCTAGTACAAATACACTAATTATTCAAGGAAAATGAAAAGGGGGAGAAGTGCCCAAGCACTTAGGAGAAAAGTCAAAATTTGGGGCCTATTTGCAGCTTTTCAACTGAACATTATCTGTGCAGTTTGACAGTGCACTGGATTAATAAGCAGTAATTCATACACTGTGCATCACAGTGTGTTCCTCAGCAGATGTACAGGAGGTAAAGGCTTGCCCCTGGCTAATCTTCCCTCTCTTCATTGCTTGAACAGATTGAACAGAGTCATTTTCCTGCCGTGTGCCAATGTCATTTGCAGTTTCCTTAAAGTGTGCATATTTCTCAAGCAGCTTTTAATTTGGATTCATTTGGGGATTAGGTCCGCTCTGAACCAAGTCACATCCCTTGATACCTCTGCAAGTTGTCAGAGGCTGATTAGCTGGACTCCTCCTCACTCACCTCTGCTTAGGATCCCAATGAAGTGGCATGTACTCTATATTCTTAGGAACAGAACAGAATAACTGTGAAGATACTAGGCCCATAACAATATATAATACAACAAGAGAACCTCTCGCAGGAGGATTTTGCATTGTAGATTCTTTAATGCCAAAATATCCCCCTCAGCTGCCAATAAACAGCTAGAGGTCTGTCCTGAACATCTTTTGGGAAGAAATGACAACACAGACGTTGCTGGATGGACTGAACTGCTGTTGCAAGTACTTGTTGTATGTGCTTTAAAACCTGCTGCACTAATCAAGGAAAATAGCCCCCCCAAAATTAAGCCTTTAATTTAAGCCTCATTAAGAGGCTTAGGACTCTAGGACTTAGAAAAAGTCTTAATAATTTAGTAAGAAGTGCACTAAAAGTTGAGTTGCTGTTTTCAAGAATTTATGAACGTAAAATTTATATTTCCTCAGCCTACTACATGCACTTAAGAAGCATATGCTGTGGGAAATTATGTGTATTGCCTAACAGTTTTGTATTCATAGCTAAAGCAGATTTATTTTAAGTGCTAACATTTTTGTAACCTTTTGGAGTGGAGTCTGATGTTCTGAATTAAGTCTGTAGCACAAATAAGTTAAAGCTGAGAACTGCCAGTTTACATACTCTGCGCTAATTAAACCATTTAAAATTGCTCAGTAAGTAGAAATATCCATTAGTCAACATTAATGTCCTTCTCCCAGGATTTGCTGTAGGGAAGCTGAGCAAGTGAGAAGGAAAATGGAACAGAGAGCAATTGTAGCTTGAAAAATGGAAGTAAAACGGAGACTTTTCCTGTCCTCTGGCTGAGGAATGTGGAAGAGATGTGTAAATGCTTCTGATATATCTCTGTGGATGCAAATAAAACTTAGAAATTATTTAAATAAAATGTAATATCAAGGTTGGGTTGTGAGTTCTTTTGTCATCTTTTCATTGATTTTATTTTTATTTTTTCTTGGGTTGAGGCTAGTTTCTTATTTTTTGATACTTTTTTTTATTGCTATGTTCACCACCACAATAACAACCCCCTGCTTTTTCGGTAAAAGCTTTCGTTGCTTTTATCCATTCTGTGATTATTTCTTTTTTTTTTTTAATTTGCATTGCCAGGTTTTGATGGCACAAGCTCTGCCTTCAGCAGAACTGTGTGTGACTGTTTGCAAAGCACAATGCAGCACACACAGTTGTGTTCGTACAAAGCAAAGAATAAACCTCTGTCAATGAGTGTTCACTGATCTCAATAGGCTTTTCAGAGGCTCTGCATATTACAGTGCTTAGCACCTAGAATACATACGTATTCATTACAGCGGTGCAGTTCGGCCCGTGATCGTGACTTGATGCTCTCCACCCCTTCTACCATGCATTAAGTAAAATTATTTCTCCAATACTACTCTCGTGTTCAAGAAGATGTCAGCTCTCTTCTCAAAATTGCCGACTCTAAATCTCTCAACTCCTGGCGTCTTGTAAGAAACAATTTAAAAACTGGAAATGCTTAAAGCTTTTGGGACTCTTCCGTGATGACCCTGGTGGCTGTGGAGAAAGTGAGGTGCTGGACGTGCATCAGTCGTTTGTATGAGCAGTTAGTGGAAGAGATAATTGGTATGTAGTGGTGCTGTCTTTTAAAAAATATGAATACTTGCTGCTTTATTTGAGTATGTGGGGATTTGTCAGCACAGATGCTAGAATCCTGTTTTAGATGTGTTATTTATTTGAGGTTTTCTTCCTTTTTTTGTAACTTGACTTTATTATTTGAACACTTTTGAAGTGAACAGTTTCTGGAAGTCTGAATGTGCCTGTTTTATCATAGGCAATATTTCTTATCTGTCTCTTGAGTTTAGACTTAGTGATATAACAAGTGTTCTTCTTATGCACATGTATAAACATCATGTCTCATTGAAAATCATAATACAAGAAATGGGTAAGTAATTCTAGTTTCATTCAGGCCCTGCAAAATGTGTAATCAGGTGCCTAAACCTTTGCCTTTGTGCAATTAACAGCCTTACAAAATGAAACAACTTCTCATTTTTTACAGAAGAAGTATCTTTAACGCTGATTTAATTGGGCTCTTGATGTTTGGTTGAGAGACCTGATATTTAAGATCATTAATCCGATATCCCAATAAAGACAAGTCCGGACTGCTGTTTAATTGGAGCATTCAGTTAACCCCTCTCAGGTGCTAACACGTTGCGTGCTGCCCTTGCAGACGAGCCCACCAGCCCCAGCATCGACCACGATATCGCCCACATTCCGGCGTCCGCGGTGATTTCGGCATCGGCCTCGCCGGGACCTGCGGTGACGACCGTCCCTCCCAGCCCCGCGTCTCCGGTCCCTTTCCTTCGCCGGCAGCTTTCCCACGACCACGGTGAGCACTGCTTGTGTTTTCCCTTCGTGCAACAGCTTCTTTTCCCCTTCTAAAAAAGAACATGCCTGCTGTGGAGAATAGGTGTGAAAAATCTGATCTTTTTATAGGTTAAAATACCTTGCAGAAATGACATTCGAGTTAATATATATTTGACGCTTTTGATCTGTTTGTAGAATCCATAAGGCCTAGTGTCCTGGATAGCCAGCCTGCCATAAAAACTGAGAGATCCAAGTCATACGATGAGGGGTTGGATGACTATAGAGAAGAGGGAAAAGTGTAAGTTCAGAAAAAAAAAAAACATTAATTTGTAGATATTTTTGAAAGTATGGACAGGTTATTTTAACATCTGTTTCTTTTTTATCTCAACAGATCCATTAAGCATGTATCTAGCTTAAAAGGGATCAAGGTAGGTAAATACATGTAACAGTTTTTTAGAATTTTGGCTGTTACTCTGGCAAGTTGTATGATTTGTAAGTGCAATGTTAAGCCCAAAAAGGGACTTCATTGTTCTACCCACCAGGTATTTTTTTTGTAAATAATGTTCTGAGATTTTGACTTGATTTAGTTTTGGTTTCTGTGTTTTTTTGTTTTATTTTTCTTTACCTGTTTTGCGTGGTCCTTAATTTTCAATTACTTTAGCCCTGTATATAAAGCATATTTATTATGTCCTTTTGTAAGACAGAACTTAGTAATGAGAGCCTAGGATTCCTGCAATGTCCTAAAATTTTATTGGAATGTATAAAGTCACAGTTACACATTTTACGTTATGAAAACCTTGGATATCAGATTTTCCAAAGAGGTTCTGTGAGATGGTAGTTTTTAAATGAATGAGGTGGTAATTTTTAAAATGAAAAGTTAAGCATTTGGAACACAAGATCACAGAGAAATGTGCTTAGAGAAATGCTGTGGGGTAACTGTCTTGTTTTGTTTTGAAATAAGGTCCCAGACAGTCCAAAATCATCAGAAGACTCTGGATCCCGGAAAGATTCTTCTTCAGAGGTCTTTGGTGACGCCTCCAAGGAAGGATGGCTCCATTATCGTCAGCTTATCAGAGGAAGGGTACCTATTTCTTAACATCCTCTTAGGATAAATACTAGACTAGAGGAAAATTAAGAATAAGATACTCGAAAGTATAGGAAATAAATTTTACTTTAAACAAAAAAATGGGGATGTGAGCTCCAGTAAGACTGACAAAGTTTTAGAATTACTTGTTAGAATACTGATCTGGGCAAAAATTCCTCAGCCTCTTTCTTGAAGATTGTTTTCTGAACTGCTTTAATTTTACATTTCAAAATATCCTTGAAGTAAACTGATTTCTAAGGACTCATTAAGTAGAAAGAGTCAATCCCTTGATGACCATAGTCTTTTTTTTTCACCCTTTGCTAATAGTTAGAAGAGCAGTGATAGTAATGAGTGTTGCAGAGTTGCTGAGTTTGGGTTGGCCCTTCTGCATATTCACAGACTAAAACTTAGGGAAAATCAAGGTCTGGAATTGCAGTGTCGTGTGGGTGTTTCCCTGAGTCAAATCAAATTGAAAAGCCTCGGACGAGCCCACTCATTTACTTATTTATTATGTTTATCCCAATCCCTCTGTGAAATTCTCTAGTTATTTCCATTCTCTGTTTCTCCCCACTGCCCTGTGTCCTCACACACCTACTGCATGTTCAGGGTGGGCAGACTATGGAGCAGTTCCCTCCTTTAACACAGCTGCTAGTGAATCCCACTTTTGGATAGTCTTTCCCATGGTCTTTAATAAGAACAGTTAAGAAAGATGGTTTGTATGCTTGTTGTAAAACTTTTGGAGATTTTTTTAAACTGAGGAACAATAATAAATAACTAATCTTGTAAATTGGTTTGTAATTTTTCAGCGAGTGAGTGGAAGCATTCGGCCGTGGAAACAATTGTATGTTGTTCTTCGGGGCCATTCGCTTTATTTGTACAAGGATAAAAAGGAACAAATGGCCCCATCTGAAGAAGAACAACCTATCAGCATCAGTGCTTGTTTGATAGACATCTCATACTCTGACACCAAGAGGAAAAATGTATTCAGGCTCACCACGTCAGACTGCAAGTATCTGTTCCAAGCTGAGGACAGAGACGATATGTTAGCGTGGATTAAAGCAATACAAGACAACAGCAACTTAAATGATGAGGTAATTGTATAATGTATAGTGCAGAAAACATTGCTACTGTCTTTTAATTAAAATCTGATTGTGCTTTCTTTTAATACTTCATCAAAAGAAAATTTTATTAAACAATAGATGAAAGCGTGTGCAGGAATATGATGTGAAATAAGCAGAAAAGGAGGCAAAAGGCAAGGTAGCTGAATAGGCACTTTGAGTTCTAAAATGCCTGGCATCTTGATAATCAGATCACATTTTAAAAATAAATGAATTAAGGTTGTTGCTGACTTGTCTGCTGAAACCCTTGACACTAAATTGTTTTGTTAAAACTAGATGGGTTTTATTTAAAAGATATTTTGCATGAGAAGTGGGTTTTTTTTCTCTTCAGACCAAGCACAGTGGCACAATGTGATTCTTGGTTGCTAGAATTAAAACTCAGGAGGATTAGTTTGATCATGGTGAATGTCCATTTATTTGAATTGAACAGACTTACTCAGATCTTCATTGTTTTGAAAAGAATCTAAATAGTAGCATTTAATTTTTAACTATTGACAAAAAGAATTTTCCTTTTGGTTCTTAAATACTTCCCAGGGACTGGGAATGCTCTAGGTGTGCTTGCAGTGGGGTTGGACTAGATCATCTCTGGAGGTCCCTTCCAACCTTAACCATTCTGTGATTCTGACTGACCGTTAGATTTTAGCTGTACCACAATGTTAATTTTTGATATGCTGTCTCTCAATGGGAAGAGTTAACTGGTGGTTAAGTAGATCTCTCCTCATTTTATAGGATACTGGTGTCACTAGCAGAGATCTGATTAGTCGAAGGATTAAAGAGTACAGTACAATGATGAGGTAGGTAAATGATTTGCTGGCACTTGCTCTACACTTGTTACATAGCTTCCTCTTACTGAAGTCATATTACATTTCAGCTCTTCCAGCAGCAAAACAGAGCCCTCTCCCAAAACACCTCGTCAGAGCCTAAGCATCAGGCAGACTCTGCTTGGAGCGAAAACGGAGCAGAGGACGCAGAGTCCACATTCTCCCAAGGATGAATCTGAAAGGAAGATTCTCACTAAAGGTTTGTTTGCTGTGTGCATTTCTGGAGTCCCCTATGGCCCCGTGTAAGACCACTGAGGAGCCTTTTCTGGCTTCTCTGAGCTCATAAATACACCTCATGCAAAGAAGCATTGATTTCTTTAAGCTGCAGCTGTAACCACTCACTTTATTTACCTTCACTTAGTTGTTATCTTCAATATACTTCAGGTCTTCTCAGATCTCTATTTTTTTTCTTTTTTGAGATTCATGTGATGTTTAGCAGTAGAAAAGTACTTGTGTTAAGCTTCTCATGACCAGGGTTTTGACAAGTTTTGAAGTACTTTTGTGGTATTATCCATGGTATGGATAATGAAATTGATATCCACGGTATGGATATTGAATTACTTTTATGGTATTATTCCAGCTGACTTGGAATTAAATAGGTAAAATATTTTAAATTTCCTGTTAAGAAAAGAGAGTTTTCTGATGAAACTTTTTATACCTTGAAAAGAAGGGTTTGATCTTTGTGTTTAAAGGCAGGAGTGAGTTTTTCCAGGTCACAATTAGTGCCTGCTGAGTTCTAAAGTACATGAGCCTTTATGTCTGATGAGCCAGGACTGTAAATTTTAATCAGTAACTGCTCTCCATCAAACAGTCACAAGCTGCTTTTTTCTTTTTTTTTCCAAATAATGTGTAAATTTTTGCTACACATGATCAGACTGCTCGTAAAGGTATTACACCCTAACTCAGACAACTGGCTGAACAGCCACTTTTGAAAAATTTAGTCTTGAATTTAAGCTGTGTGTAAATTCTGCTTTATGTTACTAACTTTGCTTTACTCCTGCTGTGCTACAGATTACTGTGCAACTAAATTGCAATGTTGATTTAAAGGATGCTAAGTAGGTTTCAAATGTACTGAAAGAACATTTCCAGAAATATTTTCAATAAGAAGGCAGTACTGTAGTAGATTTATAATGAATGAACACTCTAATTTGTTATATGAATTGTAGAGTGGAGCAGCTGAATTTTTATCTGTTTCGGTGTAAATAATATTTTGAAATGTCTGAATTGTATTTGGGATAATTTAGGAATGACTTAAATCTGTTTATTATTCCAAGGCTGAGTAGTTCTCCATAATGTAATGTTGTGCTGTGGTTGCATTATTTGATTGCTGTTCTGTGTGGCAGAATGTTATTCAGTGGAGGCTTTATCTTGCTTTCTTAAAAGCTGCTAGTGTCCTTTTTAAAATTATCATTATTATTTTTAATACAATATACATATATATACACCTTTAGTCTTCAAACCATGAAGTCCTACATGCCAGCTACCTACATGCTTCTCCAGCTCTGTGGTTTGGATATGTCCAAACATACTTTTAGATTGCATAAGAGGGGGAAAAAAATCCCCCTATGTTTCAGACAATAGACAAATGATTACTGAGTTATTGTGAGAAGCCAGGCCAATAAAAGAGGTAAAAATGCAGTAGGTTATTTTATCTTCTTAACTCTGTTCTCAATAGTTAGTGTGAAATGCTCTTTTATTTCTTTTTTATTCCCTTGCCCGCTTTGTACTTGCATGGAAAAGATGAGACGAGCCCACCAAAAGACAGGGGGACGTGGAGAAAAGGCATCCCGAGCATCGTGAGGAAGACGTTTGAGAAGAAGCCATCTGCTATGGGAACATTTGGAGTCAGGCTTGATGACTGTCCCCCAGCTCAAACCAATAAAGTAGGAAAATATAGTTTTTCTTTCCATGATGATTTTTAAATACTTTTTTTGCATGAATTACTTAAATGCAATTTGTTTTCCTCAGTGTATTCCCCTGATTGTTGACATATGCTGCAAACTGGTTGAAGAGAGAGGACTCGAGTACACAGGTATTTACAGAGTTCCTGGAAATAATGCTGCCATCTCAAGCATGCAGGAAGAGCTCAACAAAGGAATGACTGACATTGATGTACATGATGATGTAAGTCTTTGATCACAGCGTTTCCATTTGGAGCTCCCCAAGCCTCCTGGTTATGTTATGATTATAGAAATATAAAGCATGTCTCTCCCTTTCTTCTGAATGTGTAGAAATGGCGAGACTTGAATGTAATCAGCAGTTTGCTGAAATCCTTCTTCAGAAAGCTCCCAGAGCCCCTTTTCACCAATGGTAAGTTGTTTCCACTACCCTTTTGCCTTTGGAGTTGTTTTGTGTGTAAGATGACTCAACAGAGCGTCCAGTGAAAGCAGCAGAACCGCATGACAAATGTCCTCTTTTTTTCTTAAGGAACAGGGAGTCGTCATCATTATAGACTTATGGGACTTGAGAGTAGACTGGTAAATTTTCCTGGCTGTGAAGAAATTACAGTTCTGTTGCTTTTTTTATTATTGTTTTTGTTATGTATCTTATATTGCTTCTAGAGGAATTAAAAAAAAGCTTGGGGTGGTAACTTTGATTCGATAGGAGTATCAGCAGACAAGTGGGCAAACTCAGAATTTGACCTATTGGAGTACAGTTTCTTAAAGCATGTTTCCTTTATAGCATTACTTTTCATATTTACAATTAGGTAGCTAGTTATATCTATTTTGTTCAGTGAGCTAATGATTATACCAGCTTTTGGAGTTGGAATAGAATGGATTTTTTTTTTACTATTTACAACAGAATTGTTTTTGTGATTTTTTTTTAATATTGTAATATTATATGAAAAATGGATTTTTTCCTACTTCCATCTTACTAAACAGGTATACTTTTACAGGTCGTATGTACATATTAATTTACCATTACTGTTTTAACAGACAAATATGCAGATTTCATAGATGCTAATCGAAAGGAAGATCCTGTTGAACGTCTCAAAACACTGAAGAGACTGGTAAGGTGACACCAGATGTGTTGTAGGTGCAACACAAAATTAGCATTAAATGTTCAGTATTCCAAATAGCTTTTATTTATTTCAGATTCATGATTTACCTGAACATCACTATGAAACTCTCAAGTTTCTTTCTGCACACCTGAAGACAGTAGCAGAGAATTCAGAAAAGAACAAGGTATCAGAGACAAACCTATAATGTATTTTGTCTTTCTTCATCTATTAAAACCATTTTTAACATAGCATTATTTCTAGTGAGTAGGCCCATGTTGTATAATTGTATGTAAAATCAAGGTCTTTGCTATGTCGAGAAGATCTTTGGATTGCACTAAGGACTCTTTCAAAATATATACAGTTTCAGTGTGAATAAAGTTGGAGTTTAGAGTAGTACTGCTTCTTCTGGGAATAACTGCTAATGTCTTGTGTTTGTCCTAAGCCTGTAAACTTGCTCTAATCCAACTGGAAACCAATACGAGTGTGCTTGGGCAGGCATTTAAAATAGTTGAAGCAACACTTTGGATTAATATGCTGCAAATTTTCTGTGTAAGGCCTATAGGAATGATATGTGTGTTGTCTATTAATAGTTGGCTGTGAAGATGAAAAGAAGTATGTGGCTGGTAATACCCTTGTAAAAATGTAATTAGTTCTTTACTGTGCAGACGTCTGTAAAATACATTTCCAGTTCTTTCTTTTACTGGGTTCTTAGGACCTTTCAGAGTGAATGGTTTAGGTAAAACTTGGGCAGCTTTATAAATCTTGATACCAAAGGCTAAGTTGGCTTTATGGGAGCCCTGGATTCCTGGACACTTCTGTGATTTTTTTTTTTTAAAGAATAGCACTTGCTATAATTATTTAAATATTTAATCTGATAAATGCTGATAGCTTAAAGAGAGATAATAATGGTGTAGAGGGTAGTGATCTGTTAATTAACAGCACTGAGGACAACCTTTTGTCATTTCCATAAGCTAAGGAAAGAGTCGGAGTTAATCTGCGTTTACTGCTCTCCTGCATGCTGGTATCTACCTTGAGTGCAAATAATAATAATATGTTTTTTCAGAGTGGGGTAGGTGTGCTCAAAGCTACATGGTGTTGGTGTGGTTATGAATAGGTAAAGGTACAGGTGGAAGTTGAGGTGATTGATGCTATTTAAAACTTAGATGAAGTTATGGCAAACGTAAGACTTAAATCATCTAAATGCTGGGAAAATGCCTTTGCTCAAATAAGGATGGTGGGTACCTACATCAGCTGTATGAATGATATCCTTTAGTTAATACCTTTAATGTTTTTTATTCATTATTTACATTTGTATTTAGTTTATTTAGATCACATTTTGAGTGTAATTATACTCCACATTATATAATTATAATGTTATTTTAAGTGCAACAGCTAAACCAAGACTATAACATATTGTATTCAATATGTTATATTGAACATACAACACAGTATTCAGCGTACTCTATCAGTGTTGTTTAAATAGCATTAATGGTGTAGAATACGTAAGGAGAGATGAATTAAGTTGTATTTTAATTGCATGAGTTGCCCAAAACCACAGTCCAAGTCAAAGCCAAGAGTGAGGCTGTTACCCACTGTCTATTACTGTCTATTCCACATCACAACAGGAAGAGTAAACTGTAAGTCAAGAAAGAAGGCAAAAGAGGAAGATAAAAATGTTTTGCTCCTTTTTTTCTTGAAAATTGTCAGAGGTTGCTTAAAAAATAAGCGAGGTGGGTGATTAATGTGGCTGACATGGCTGGAGAAGGCTGAGTGTATCTTGTGAGC
>JAUBOD010000947.1:634546-646055 GCA_032353885.1 Nothura maculosa
GGGAGCCCTGTGCGACCTGCAGGTCTGAAAACAGCAGCAAAGGGGCAGGGAGCCGCAAAGCACCCGGCTTGGAGGGGGGCAGCGAGTGGTGTCACTGTGGGGAGAGTATCTTTAGTGAAGGTTACCAAGTGCAATAGTTGGGCTTTCCCATTTCTTGCTGCTACATTGTTCTAAAGGCAGATATCTAAAGCCGGTTCTTGCTTTAGAAGGAATCTGTTTATTTCTGTGTTTTGGGGTTTTTTGTAATTAAAGCTAAAATGGAGTTTTGTACAGAAAATGCTGGAATTAGTTAGAGAAGCTAGGCTTGTTCACCCAGGCAAGGGAAGGCACCAAAGCTGCCCGCTCAGGACCTCATCTGTCCAGCAGCTGCCATTACAAACTGCGCTTGAAAAGGTCTTCTTGCCTTAAAACGGTCTCCCCGTTAATCAGTGAAAACCAAGTGTCTCCACGCAAAAAAGAAAACGTGTTTGTCAGGTGGGAGGCACTCGGCTCAGGTGAAGAGTGGGCGTCACAGGATACAGATTGGTCAGTAGGACAATATTTCCTGAATAAAGGCACCCTCCTCTGAATATACATTTAAAAGCTAATGCCTTTGATGCCTGAATATGCATTTAAGAATGCATCTCAGGCTGACACGTGTTTCTTTGCAGTCTCTAATCGGCCGTTCCTCTTTTCTGGAACAGGGTTCTTGGGGTTCTGGAAAGGATCAGTATAGCAAGGAGCTGCTCGTGTCCTCCATTTTTGCAGCCGCTAGTCGCAAGCGGAAAAAAACGAAGGAGAAGCCACAGCCGAGCAGCTCGGAAGACGAGCTGGATAACGTGTTCTTCAAGAAGGAGCTTGCCGAGCAGTCCTGTGGCGATGCGGCCAAAGAGGACCCGGCTAAAGAGGAGTATGAGAAAGAGAAGGACACAGGGAGGAAACAGAGGATGTTTATCCTGAAGGAAAAAGAGAACAGCAGTAAAAAAGATGTGAATGTTGCAAAGGAGAAAAAGAAGTTGTTAAAGAAAGAAAGTACCTTGTCGGAGGAGCCTTCACTGCCTTACCCTGAAAACCCGCCCAAGTCGCCGCCTCTGGGCGTGCAGAGCAGCACCCCCAAGGCCCCGGCTCCACAGGCCTCTTCCCAGGCTGAGGAGACAGTGTCCGACTCCGGCACTATGCTCAGCTCCTCTTCCCAGGCTTCCCAGCACAGATACCCATGCAAAAAAGTAGCCAGCCCTGAAACGAAGCACAGCGAGTTCTTAGCAGCTGATGTCAGTTCCATCACCTCAGATTATTCGACGACTTCCTCCACCATCTACGTGACGGGCCTGGACGCGGCGCTGCTGAGCCCCGAGGTGCAGTCGGTGACGGAGAGCAAGGGCGAGGAGGCCGACGACGAGCGGAGCGAGTTGGTCAGCGAGGGGCGGCCCGTGGAGACGGACAGCGAGAGCGACTTCCCCGTGTTCGCCGCGAGCGCCGCCGCCGCCGAGCGGCTGCCCCCGGCCAAGGGTGCGGACGCGGGGAAGCCGAGTCGCAGGGACTCGGAGGAGAGCGAGGTCAGCTGCACGGAGGGCAGCTCCACGCCCAGGCTGGAGAGCCGCAGGCTCTTCAGCTCCCACAAGCTCATCGAGTGCGACACGCTGTCGAGGAGGAAGTCGGCGCGGCACAAAACGGACAGCGAGGGCTCGGGGGACGCCAGGAGCGACAAGGACTTGCCTGCCGTGAGCAAGATGTTCGACATGATGAAGAAGGGAAGGTCAACCAGCAGCTTGGCCGCGTCAGCCAGAGGCGAGGCTGATAAGCAAGAGCCCACCTGGAGACTTAAGATTACGGATAGGTTGAAGCTGCGACTCAAATCATCTGCGGATGATATGTTTGGAATTGGGAATCAAAAATCCAACTCTGCAGAGACTGCAAAGAGAAAAAACATCCGGCGAAGGCACACACTGGGAGGACAGAGGGATTTCGCCGAAATAAGTGTCCTGAACGCCTGGAAAGCTCAAGATCCGAGTCAAGGGAAAGAATCGGAGCTTTCCGCTGTGAATCGGCTGAAGCCCAAATGCCCGGCCCAAGACCTCTCCATCTCGGACTGGCTGGCGCGAGAACGTTTACGCACGAGCACAAGCGACCTGCACACGGGCGAGCCGGGAAGGGCCAGGCCCGAGGACACGGACCCGGCAGGTGCCTCCCGGGCAGAGCCGCCTCCAGAGGCGCAGGCGGATGGTGGTGGCTCCTCCTCCAGCTTGGCTTCCACCAGCAGGACGGCGGCGGCGGGACCATTTCAGGCGCCGGAGCAGGTGAATGGCGACAGTTACCAGCCCATGAACAAGAGCAACTTCAGCCCCGCGCTCGATGCCCATCCTCATAAACTGTCCGGCACCCAAGTGGTTCGGTCTCGATTCTACCAGTACCTTTGAAATGGGGAGATGTGTCCACAGCAGCAATTCATCACCTTACTGTTACACATCCCAGTAACTGTGTGTGTGTATGTGTGTGTGTGTGCGTGTGTGTGTACATATATATATATATATATATATTTTCCTGTACTGTTGTTGTTATGCAGCCTTCATTTGGGCTGGTTTCATCAATGTGCACTGTGGAACTGTCTTCACGGTGCATTACCACAGCCAGAAGAACACTAAAGTTAAAGTATATATATATATTTTAAGAAAAAGTATATTTGATGGCTGCATACAAATGTTGAACGAAGCATCTGATGCAACATGCGGTGTGGTGTGTACATGGTTTTGCAATGGAGAAGCGATGGCCTGGCATTAGTATGCAGAAAAATTGTTCTTTTGGTTTAGTCACTAACAAGTGCCTCATCATAAAGTCATTTGGGTTGTTAGGGTGCCATATGGTTAAATTAGAGAAACTTTATTACAAACAAATGAATGCATTT
Organism: Nothura maculosa; assembly: GCA_032353885.1. Taxonomy (NCBI): domain Eukaryota; kingdom Metazoa; phylum Chordata; class Aves; order Tinamiformes; family Tinamidae; genus Nothura; species Nothura maculosa. The sequence goes on from JAUBOD010000947.1 coordinate 637,428, forward strand.
TACTGTTAATGAGTTTCACTACATTTTACAGATGTTAACACAGGTGGCTGCAGAGCTTCCATTCCTTAGGCATTCCAGTAAATCTCGGAGTTTTATATTTCCAATTTTAATACAGATTTTGAGTTTTATGTGACTTGAATTTTTAATCTTTCTGTAAAATAAGTAACTTAAATGTACATATTACACCTGTATCTTTTCTTCAGATACCAGATTTGATATAAATGTTGTAACATAGGCGTGTAGATAGTGGATACTGGATGGAACTGGTTTCTTTTATTGAGAATATAATTCTGCATGAAGACCTAATGAATCCAAACCTGTATCATGCCTGTGTGCATACCCACTTAAACACTGGAAATAAAATTGTTTTGGTGACTCCTGCCTCATGTGAATTCCATTCTAATAAATAGCTTTAAAATGTCATGTTCACAAGTTGAAGTCAGCAGCTGCACTCAGCAGCAGGGGAAAAACAACATAGTTATTGCCCCAGCTGAAGGGCATTTTGTGAGGCCAGAGGCAGTTCAAAGGTCCCGAGTGGCAGAATGTGAAGACGCTGCTTCTTGCCCGCGTCTCCCCTGTGTGATGAACACGGCTTCTCTAGGATCGGTTTTTAGTGTAGGATGGGTTCAGTTGGGTAAGTGTTATCAGTTTGTCATATGAGCTGATTCCAAGGTATACGGCAAGTTGCTTTAGGTCTAATATGTTAGATTTGTAGCACTGAGAAGAGTGACCATATTTCTCCCAAAGCCATGATGGGTGAATACCAGTCCCTGGCCTTTCGGTTCTGCGCGTCGAAGCAGCTTTAATCTTGGTTTGCCTTGGTTTTAACTGTGAAGCTGAGTTCATACCCTAAAAACCCTTCTAAGGATGAAGTCTGTTCACGTACTAGGTGATAAATTTGATTTATTTTCTTGCACATCTTAAAAACAAAATTATTTCTCACATTGTCCATCTGTGGACGTTTGTCTGTCACAAATGGCAGCCTGTGATCTCAGGCACTGCCACTTGCTTGGCATGAAGAGTGTGGATCAGAGATACCCAGGCAGTTAACATCATGAGCCCAAAAATGCTGTTTTGTGCGCAAGGAGAGAGAGGGAGTACGGGCAACCCAGAGGTGAGCGCAGGCAGGCACACAGTTGCTGACCTTTTTTCCAGTCCTAATGGTGTAATACCTAACTTGAACGAGGTGTTCCAGCACAGGGTATTGCAAAGCTTCATAATACTGTTCAGGGGTACCCCGTTTCTCTTCCTGGAGGTGTGTTTTATGCCATTAGTAACTTCAGAAGAATATTAAAGCATTTATTGAGCATATATGGTGAGTTGTAGGGATCTTTAGATGAAGCGGTAGTTGTACAGAAGGATGTTTGGGTTGCGGGCACCTGAACACTCGTCATGTGCTTTGGGGGGACTTAGGGAGATCAAGCTAACTCACTCTGAAACACTTGAAGATCATTAATAATTGTGCTTCTGAGCCTGGATTTGTAGCTGCCAACATGCCTGAGAACATAAAAAGATTTATTGTATTGACTGGACTCTTAACACAAGACACATTTTTTTGAGAAAATCTTTAAAACAAACAAGTTAAGTTGCAGGCTATGCTCGAGGTATTGGTGCAAGGGCTTTGGCAGCCTCAGCGTTACCTCCTGGAGCTGCTGAGCTCCATGGAAGCTGCAAAGCAGCCAGACTTGGCTGTGGGAGGAAGCTGGGGACATTGGTGGTGGAGCAGGGTGGGAGTGGCCGCTGTTCCCCCCGGTCCCCTGTGCGGGCAGGTTGGATCTTGCTGGAGCTAATGGCGCCAATGGAGGTGGGAGGGAAGGAGGCTACGAGGCCGCCCTTGAGCGGGAGAGGAGCTCAAACCGCCCAGGCCTGAGGGGAGCCATCTTGAGAGTGTGAGGTGAGCGGAGGGATCCGCCGGGAGGGAGGCAGACACGGACGCGCTGGGCTCTGTTTGAACAGTCCCATCTGGGAATGAAGGGCAATGGCAGTAGAGAGCTGCGCTGTGGGGCTGAAGGTCGGCACCGGGATCTGGGAGCACCGGGAGCAGCTGCTCCAAAGGGCTGGGGCTGGAGGCCGCCAGGTTCAGCCCCCTCCTTGTGGCCCAGACCACGACCAGTTGGGTTAGAGTGGTTCCTAATCTGACACAGGCCCTCTGGTAAAGTTCCAGTTTTCGACCATCCTCCTAGTAAAAAAGTGTGAGGGGTTTTTCCTTATATTTGAGTGGATTTTTCTTGTGTTTCTTGCCCATTGCCTTTTTAATATTCTTTGTCAGGTTTCCTATCAGCAGGAAAACACTTGGCGTTGGAAGAGTGCATGGAGCTCTGTAGTTACAAGTTATTAGAAATGGGACCAAGCTTGGAGCTGATAAGAAAACAAGTGATTAAATAATTAAAAGACAAACTATCTTGGTAGTGATAGCATTTGGATTTCTATAATATCTTTCTTTTTAACCAATGTTTGCTAGTTTGGAGGGTCAGTGGTTTAATCTGGTTTAATCTGAAATGCTTTTCAAGGGATCCAGTAGCAGATCTGCAGCATCTTCCAGCTCCAAAGGGCTCGTGGTCTCCACTAGCATCACTCACAGCCCTGATAATCTTTTCCTGTCTTTGTGATCTGACTTGCCACCACTTGGTCCATGCGGAAAGAAAGTTGGAAATGTGACCCCCATCAGCTGGAAAGGCCTGGTAGTGGGTTGGTTTGTTTCTTTAACTCTAGTGACTGGACTGCGCCAGCACATGCAAGGAAGTGCAACTCGCCAGGTGGCTGGGAAAGGGAAATGGATTAAAACAGCAGCCACTGACGTGGTGCAGGTAACAGGCTCTCCAGCTGTGAGATTTTAAACCCTAGCTGCCTTAGTCCCGTGTTCCCTCCCTGTGCGTCTCCAGGCGTGGCGGGAGAGCTGCCTCGCAGCTGGGGCGCATGGAGGAGTGACCCTGAGCCGATGGGGACAGAAATGCCCCTTTTGGCCCCGTCCCCCAGCGCTCTGGGCCCTGGTGAGCAGCTGCAGCCTCTGGTTGCTTCCCCCGAGCACTGAGATCCTGTCGCACCGCGGCCACCGCAGCATCCCCACTGCTGCAGCACGGCCGCCTCTGCACCGCGGGCCGAGGTAATAGGGGTAACGGGGATATTCTTTAACTGCAGCCTGGGTAGGGGGCCAGTGTCCAAGGGAACTGCTGTGAAATACAGCTCAGGTGTCCAGTGTGGACTAAACCTGCACGTGTGTTTGAAGAGGTGACACCTCCTGCCATGAAAACTGAGCTTTACCCTGGGAGAAGCTGCAGGTTGTACCTTGGATTCCACTGCTTCTGTACAGCTCTACTCTGAGGGAAATAGTCGCTTTTTCCACTGCTGGTTTCAATCTCCAAGGCAAACCCCTTAAATGCTATTTCAGACCCTTCTAAAAGTTACTGGTGACAAAGTAGAAAATTATAAGCATGCAGCCCTTTATTTTTGTAAAGATCTTTGCTTATCATAGTTCTGTATATTACATTATGGTGTTATACAAATAAATTTATTTACAAAACCATGAGCTCTATGCAGGCAGGTTGCTTTCTTCCTCTCTGCTATCCATCTTTTCCAACCCTTCCCCATATATATTTTGAAAGCATGCATAAAAATTAACTTTGGTCTGGTAAAACTACTCTATGTGCCCAGCCACATACAGTATTTATTTATTTATATATATTTATAGATATGTACAAAAGTTTGCCAGTATACAGAACAGTACAGAAGTGTACATTTTAAAATCCACAACGCAATACATTAACAGGTTACCAGGTCTCAGTAAAATCAAACTGAAAGGGTGGATTTAGCTAAGGGAAAAAAACAGGAAAAAATAACCAGCCACTACCTAGATGTGTAAAACCATTTATTTTTTTCTTGGCTTGGCAAATTCTTAAATATAATCTGACCGGCAGTGCAATAGGTTGGTTGCCTCATACGCACGCTCTGTTCCGCGTGTAGAGGGCTACTGTCCCGCATTCTACTCCAAATGTACATCAGCATATAGTATCAAAATGTTTTGGCAAAAGGAGCTCGAAAGGAACCATGACATTTGTTGACAAAAATAGAAATCTGTAACAAAGCTAAATAACACCAAAATAAAAGAAAAAAATACTTTAGTTTTCAGTTTTACAGTTGTGTTTCATCACACTTTAGTATATCTCTGTTTGCTTCTAGTCCCCATAATGAAAAATAGCTTTGTACAAACCCGCTTGGTGCAGGTTCACGGCCCGTCTCCCCACTCACCCCGGGCACTCACACTCAGCCTCACTCGCACTCCAGGAAGGGGCTGCCGGGGGGCAGGAAGGGGTCCGTGAGCGTTAACAACAGCGACAACGTTTTACACATTAAAAAGAAAAAAAAAAAAGCTTCACTCTAATCATCTAGTGTATTAATCCAGTATTGAGCACATGATTAGTATTAAGCCTCCAGCAAAACTGTTACATTCCCTGGTTAAAATATTGGCTGCAGGTGGTTGGGAGCAACGACCAAAAATCATAATAAAGAGAACCAAAAGGAACAAGCGAAAGCCTCGGTGCGCGCTCAGCCTTTAGGAGGGCTCCTTGGCCGCGGGCGGGGCGGACTTGGCGGCATTCCCGTTGTGGGCCTTGTAGCTGGTGAAGCTGGGAGTGTGGATTGTCCGGATGCTCCTGCCGGGCGGGCTCAGCGCAGGGGGGCAGGCGGAGGACGGGGAGGTGGAGGAGGCGGCTGGGGGCGGGCGGCCATTTTGTGTCTGCAGCGAGAAGGAGGGGGGGTGGCCCTTGCCTGGGAAAGCCGGGCTCGGGAACTTGGAGGCGCCGTTGGCCACAGAGGGGATCAGGGAGGCGGGGTGGGGGGCGCGACCTGTTTGAGGAGCGAGAAGGTTAGAGGGAGGAGCGGAGGATTTAGTGGGCGCGGGAAGGGGGTGAGGGCTGTCACCGCCAGGAGCGGCCGCGGAGCTGCTCTTCCCAGAAGTGGGAGAAAAGGCTGGGATCTTAGAAGCAGGTAGGGGAGGGGAAGTAGCCTTATAGTCCCCACCAGCTTTCTTAGCACTTCCATTAGCCTGCAAATAAAGACGGCAGGAGACAGTTTGTCAGAAAGCCAGTAACAAGACACATCAACAGGACCTGGGAAACGGCCCTACCGCAAATAGGATTGAACAGGTCACGACCCAAGTCCTGCGGCCGCAGCCCCGACCTGGCAGAAAACCCAACGCGCCCAGCGGAGGCTGCGGAGAGCGGGCGGGAGGCGCGAAGCTTTCGTGGCCGCTCACGATGGGTGGTTTATAGCCCGCTCGCTGCACTGGCCATGCTCGGGGCGGCTGTTAATGTGTGAACAGACACGTCTCGCTGGAGAGGCAACGTGCACCCATGCCATGGAGAGCATCGCCCAGTTAGTACGCGCGGTGCCGCTAAGGGTCTCCGAACAGAAACGATCCTACGGAACCGCCGCGTTTACCAAGGGGGAAGTAACCAGCTAGTTGACATCTTAGAAGAAATGCCGAGGAACGAAGTGAAGGGGGAAGAAACAAAAGAGAGGTGTTTTATTGCAGACGTGCATGCACAAGTATGGTGAAAAGATCATTAGATACTCTCATGCCCCCAGGATCCAGGACGTCCGGTTAGACCTCGCTCGAAAGAGACACCGCCGGGATTTGGTATCGTGTCAGTCAGTTACCGCCGTTTTTAAATAACAAACAACACTAGGTGTCCATCCAAAGAGCGGGTTTAGGGTAAAACTACCTGTCGGTACTGGCGTGGGTCCTGGAGCTTGTGCTGCTTGCTGCCTTTCTCCATGCTTCCTTGCCTACTTTTCGACGCCATGGGCACCGGCATCCTGCTCGTCTGTGAGGCCGTGCTCGAGCCCTGTGGGAAGGGTTGGAGGGCAGGGAGGGGAGACAAGGAAAGTGCCTCATCAATACCAGTGTTTGGGAGAGGAGGCCGCATGTCATGCGCTAAAGTAAATAAATAAATGAAATTTTAAAAGCCACAGTACTACATGCAGGGAAGAGCTCAGGAGTCACACCGCAGGTGTTAATGCCAAGAATCAAATGGAGGAAACTGCTCAACTACTGATCAAACTGGATTCCATGTCAGTGACGCTTGTCATTTCACACAGCAGATTATTTGACCCAGCTCCCCGGCGTTGCCCGTCACCAATCAGCAGCAAAGGTAAAAACAATGCTCATTAGCTGTTAGACACCTCATGGGGAGACCAGGCAAGCCACCTGAAAGGAAGCAAACAAATCACAAGGCCCTCTGGTTTACGGTGATTATCGCAGATATTTTAGAAAGCAGCTGGATTTTGTGATTTCGGAGGCGAAGGTACCTTACGTGACGCTGGTGGCACTGGCGGAGGGGGCTCTGCACCAGCAGGGCTCTCATCCAGCACTACAAGCTCTGGAGCTGGGCTCGCGGGGGCTATGTGGGCAGAGAAGGGGCCAGCGCTTCCCTCGGGGCTCGGAGGGCTCTCCGGGCCAGCTCTGGGGCTCATCTCGCTGATGGTGCTCTCCAGCTGCTTGATGGTCTGCTCCAGGCTGTCCAGTGTGCGGTACGTGCTCTGCCGGATCTCGTCGGTCCTGGAGAGCGGCGCCGCGGGCCTGCCGGGCACCTCGTGCTTCCCGCCAGCGCTTCTGTCTGCGGCCTCAGGCTGGGACCTCGTGATCTCAAACCTCTGCGCCTCCTTGTGCTGCTTTAGGGTGCCATCTTCTTCTTCCTCTTCGTAAACCACAACCTGCAAGGTCTTCTTCCCCGTCTTGGTGCCTGTGCGAATTGCCTGGGTCAGGGCAGCCAGCTGCTTTTTAGGGAATTTAAACTTAAATTTTTTCTTAGAATCCTGCCTGCTCCCAAATTGATCAGCAGAGTCCAAGCTCCCTTCTGTGTTTAGCCCATAAATTTTACTGTATTTGTTAAAACTGGTCTTTATGTTCTCCTGATCCTCAGGAGTTTGTGTTTCTGCAGAGTCAGAAGATGACTGGAGGTTAAACACATACTCTTGACTGAGCCCATGATTTGCTGAATAAGCTGCAGTTGCTTTTCCATCATTAACTACCAGTGGCTCTTCCTTCTGGATGCCAGGAATTTCATGTGCTTCATTTTCTTCCTCCTCCTCTTCCTCTTCTATCTTTTCCTCCGTCATCATTTTCTCTAACTCCTCATCACACTCCTCGAATATAGTAGAAAGACGTTTATATGCTGACCTGATATCCATCGGCTCATCAAAAATGATGATGACCGGTTTTTTGTCCAGACACACTACTGGCTCTTCACTGTCCGTGTTCTCTGGGCGCTCCTTCTCCAGCGCCACGTCCTTCCGTGCATCGATGTTCACCGTTTGCACATCTCCTCCCTTCCGGCTCACTATATCATGGACCTCCCCACTCGAGAGGACCTGCACAGCCGTTTTGGTAATCATGAAGGCAATATTCTCTGGGGGGGGGCTGTCTTCGCTTGGAGAGCTGGCAGGAGAGTCTGTCTCTTCCACGTAGGTCACACTGTTGCTCCGAGACACTTTAGTTCTCAGCATGACCTGGCTGTGGTTGGCTGCAGGTGGCCCTTGCTCCTGGGAGGAGCCGGGGGGCGCCGCGGCCTCCAGCGTTTGCCTCACGACGGGGGCCCCGCTGCCGACGGGGACTCGCTGGGCTGCGCTCTGCAAGGCCTCGCCCGGGCCCTGCGGAGCCTCCCACGAGAGTCCGCAGCTTGGTTGCTGCTTTCCAGTTTCACCAGCTGGAAAATGGGATCCTGAGGTATCTTGAGCCCCTCTTCTGTCATCCTCTGGCAAACTGACACCAGACAGCTCTGTGCTCACATTCTGGAAGGTTTTGTTAGAATAGTCTCTACTGTCTATCAACAAGCCCTTGCTAAGCGTAGGACTGTAATTCATTGACACGACAGTTTTATTGTCAGCTCTGCTGGATGAATCAGAACCCAGTTCTTCTTCAGTTCTCCCTTCCCTCTTCTCCTTAGGATGATCACTATCTGTGGGATGTCCTGTTGTAGCCCCACACACCTATGGGGGAAAGTCGGATTACTTAGTTACTCAGGGCTGTCACTTTTGCAGGACTTTTTCGCCCCCAACTTAATCATCATATCCGCAGGGGAAGCGCAGCCCTCAGGAACTCACCACTCTGCTTAGAGCCACAGAGACATGTCTGAAGTTGGCATCTGATTCTTGCACCTCTGTAGGGCAAAATTCCAAATTCTGGCAGAAGAGCGTGTGATGTTACTGCTCTGTGCTATTATGCATGGGGTATACCCTAGGACTCCTGGTTTAAGAAGAGCTCCAGAACAGCCAAAACACAGTGGTTACGTCCAACAAAGCCCTCTCTTGAGCAGCTTACTTTTCAGTTAAAACAAAATCCTTAGTTACACAGGATGGGAGTTGAAAAGAATCAGTATCTGAGTGAGTTCTCCTGGGACCATCAAAGGGAGGCTCCTTTGTGAGGGCTGCCAGACGGTCACTGCAGCTCCCTAGTTCACTGCAGTGCTGGATGACAGACCCTGGCTAGCCTGGACAATAAGTTCTGTACTGGGAAAAAATTGCTTTTCAGGTTGTAACAACTTGGCTGTTTCCAGTGCTCCTTCCACCTGAGCTGTGATGATTTATCACAGTTAATACAGTCATAGTCTGAGCATTTCTAAATCCGCAACT
>JAUBOD010000947.1:646155-661161 GCA_032353885.1 Nothura maculosa
GTGCTCCTTCCACCTGAGCTGTGATGATTTATCACAGTTAATACAGTCATAGTCTGAGCATTTCTAAATCCGCAACTCAAGAGTTACTCCTACCTCCAAAATTAACAGAGACACCCTGCACTTTTGAGAGCGCAGAACGAAACAGATGATACGCTCACTTACAGAAGAGCCCGCAGAGAGCTCATCCCCTAGCTCAAAAGCAGGAGATTCCCAGAGATGTAAAGTTAAGGGATCCTTTTTTTTTGCACCTGGAGATGCTATTTCATAACAGTAGAACTTGTTTCCCTTGTGGAACGTCCCACCCGCTGGGGAACATGCGTGTGGTCCCGCTTACATGGGGCAAACGCCTCGTGCTCCGGCCGGCCGTGGGCAGGAGGGCAGGAGCAGAGCGAGTGCTGGGGCCTGTGGCCGCCGTGGGGAGGCCCTGCCTGCCCACAGGAACGGGCCGGAGGGCAGAGCCACCGCAGCCGCCCGCCCTTCACCTGGCACCTCGGCCTGACCCCAGCGCCCCGGCGGGACACGCTGCATTTGCAGTGGCAGTGACATGTGCTGAGCAGCGGGCAGGACGAGTGGCAGTGCAGCAACGGACAGCCCAGTGTGGGGCTCAGTGGGAGCCCACACGAGCTCGTGCTCTCCCCGTGCACAGGGTTTCTCACACAGTTTCTACATCTCTTGTGCTGTTCTCTTATATGCGAGTATTTTACACAGAAAATATTCACACACTGTGAGAAGGAGGGAGAAAGTAGTAGACCAGGGTTACAGATCACCACTAGGATGAGCCTTATTAGCAGCCACAAGGCAGCAGTTGGCAACAGAATGAAAGGCCCTGCTCGTGTCAGGCCCAGACTGGCTAAGCACCTTCCCGCTCCGTGGCCACATTCCCATCGTTTGGCCACTGCATTTGAAGGCACTTTGCCCTGCATATCCAGACTCTGTGACTCATTTCCCATTTCTGTAGACTATTTTTTAGCAAGTTACACTTCCTATTGCAAGCAGCAGTGCAACATCTTCACATTTCACTGTACAATATACCCCATTTTAGCAATGCTGCTTCTTGATAAAAAAAGCAAACAAACCCCCCACTAATTCTCTATGAACTTATTGTTACCATAAGGCTTATTATCTAAAGCAAGCCAGTAAGCCACACTGTCATATCCAATGACAAAACACAGCTCATCACTCTCCATTTCCTGCAGTCTGTGTTATTCCAACCCCAATAAGCAGCAGTTTGTGACAATTACAGGGCAGCACCTATCAAAGAAATACCTGTGCTACAGCACCCAGGTTTTGGTGCAACAACACAACCTTGGCAATCTGATGCTAGTAGCAGTGAGGATGAACACAGGCACAGTCGTGCTATTTTTTTACTCCAAAATATAGTCATCCTCTCAACAACAAAGCAGTTTCTTCCTTGTGTCCTTGTGTCCTGGCCTGGGTGGCCTCAGCTTTGGAGCATAACTGCTGCCTGGGCAGCCCCAAGCCCTTGTGCACAAGGTGCCCCCTGAGCGAAGCAGCTCTGTGGAAGGTCTCACACCAGTAACACATGGGGCATCACCATTGAGGTGTCACAGTATATTATACAACAACTGTATTGCCCTATGCAGACAGCTCACCGTGGGCAGAGCAACTGGGTTCTCCTCTGCCCTGGCTACCTAGGGAAGGCCACTGTCCCTTTCCCTCTTTCTCAGTTTCTGTTAAACGATGCAACTTCTTCTGTAAAGTGTCTGGGGAGCTACGGCCTGTGCTGTATTTATGGGTTGCAAACATGGTAGAAAAAATGACCCACAGAGCTGAAATTCTGGGCTGATTCGCTGTGTTCTGCCCATCACCACAGCCCCACTTCACTGCAGAGGGGTGTTTGGCTGCCTGAGGAGCTGTCCCGCATGCCCGGCCTCCCCTGAAACTGCAGCGGTTCCATTCACCCTTCCTGGGCTCTCTCTGGACTCCCTCCAAAAGGCAGAACCAGCGGCCTGTTGTTCACACCCCTCACTCACTGTCCCCGAGCCGGAGCAAGGCGAACGGCAGCGCCCGTGCAGACACTGCTGGGAATTCTGCCCCGACAACCTGCACCGGCCCCTGCCGCAAGGGATCCCTCTCGCAGGAATCCCATGACTAAGGCTGAGGCTTTGGCCCATCTTGCAGAAGGAGGGACATTTTGGACCATCCAATTTGTCTCCCAGTAAACGGAATGTGTTTTATGAATATCTAATAACTATTTTTGAAAAACAAAAAAACAAAAAAGTGACAAAGTAAGATGCAACAAAAATTCTCCAAAGTGGCCCTTCACACTGGGAGGAATCACTGATTTTCCTCACGGAAGGAGAAGGGCTTGGCAGAGGTGCTTCCCCATTCCCCCATTGCCACAAGAGCACTGAGTGGCTCGCTCGAGAGGCGACAGCATCTCTGAGATGGAAACTGATGGACCCTTCTATAACTTTGCCTTTTTGACTTCACATAATCAATCTTTGTGTGATCTTTGTATAAGTATCACAGCCGGTCAGGCAGCACGTACTCTGATACAAACGCTCCATCTGCACGTTTCTGATCCTACTGGGAGGAAAGGAAGAAAACCACTGGGCTGCAGTGGAGGGGGGATAGAGAGAACAGGGCAGGAGGTGTCAGGTTAGTTTGAAACAAGGAAAGAAGGTTACGCCAGACCAGGTGGCACGTGAGCAAGCACCACTTGTTACCTTCTTTTCCTTGTGATGCATTAAAGTCCCAGGCCTTATGTCTTTAGCATGAGTATCGTTTCTGGACTGCTCAGCATGACTGTTTGAGTTTACATCCATAAAAGAGCACTTCTGGAAAGCCTAGGAAATAAATACTGCAAGTTATCAGGAGGGCGGGTAGCTTTTACACAGAAACCTCTGGAAATGACCAACTACAAATACAGCATTTGTTTTTGCACATCTCCACTGTATCTTTTACAACTCCTCAAAATAATGGAGGTTTGAAGCTATCAGCTAAGATAAACAGGGGTGCCTCCAATTTGCCATGGCTGTTCTGCAGTTCACGACTGATCTCCATGTCCCCTTCAGGGACACAAGCTTGATTACTGTTCTTGCAGATGGGGAAACTGAGGTATGCAGAGGTGTTGTAAATGATCCAGACTTAACTAGGGAGCTCATGGCAGCTTTGGAAAACTTTGGCCTCAGGGCAGAACCAGCAGTTGGTTGATCCCCTCAAAATTCCCATTACACATCACTTGATTACACAGAAATTAATGACTAAGCTTAAGATTTCATATTTTACCACAATCAAATCTCAAAGCTCTTCATTCCACTTACTGCTCCCAAACATTTTTCTGTGTTTCCCTTATCGTTTCTGAGCTCCCTTCCTGGAGAGTGGTTTCCTATTCCCCTGGATGGGGACAGGCACAGCTGAAATATCTTTTCCTTTCCTAACTGTTCTTGTCTGCCGAATGGCCTAAGCCCTGCCTGCATGAAGGTGCTGAGAAAGGGGAGCAGCTGGGCTTAGGCATTCAATTCGAGTCTTAGATGTATAATATCCCACTGTCCACTCAGATCCCAAATTCATCCTGTCTCATGGCACATCATACTAGAACTGCATAACTCTACTCCCCATAGGGACCACCGAGCCCCGGAGCAGGGCTTTACAGAAAGGCTTTGCAGCCTTTTATCTTGTTCCCTTGGGTTTCCCTAAGGTTGAATCCTTGGGTTTCTCCTTGTTTTCTTTGGGCTTCTCTCTGTTGTGTTAGGGGCATAAGTTGAAACACAATAAGTTCCATCTCCATGTGAGGAAGAGCTTCTTCACTGTGAGGGTGCCAGAGCCCTGGAACAGGCTGCCCAGAGAGGTTGTGGAGTCTCCTTCTCTGGAGATCTTCCAAACCTGCCTGGATGCCGCCCTGTGCCCTGTGTCCCTGCTGGAGCAGGGAGGTTGGACTAGATGATCTCTAGAGATCCCTTCCGACCTCAACCCCTCTGTGACTCTGTGAGGGAGCTGCTCCTGCGGCGCCACACGCACCACCACACAGCGCATCGTTTCACTGGGCTCAGAGTCAGGAAAGCTACTTCTTGCTGGCAGCTCTCCTGAAATGAAGAGGCTTAACTACAGATTAAAGTCAGGGCCTTTCTAAAAGATTGCATTCCTTGTATCTATTACATGTTTATTAAAAATTAGAAAATCAATAATAACAACATAAAAAACAGTGCAAAAATCAGTGTGTGGCTTTTCTGCCAGTTTTCCACCACGTCTTATTTGTACCTATGTTTATAGGCCAGAGCAGATGGGACCTCATGGGCTGTGAGAACAAGCAGCCCCTCTGCTCCTACAAGACATCTCTCAGGCTTTTACCCATTTGTGGGACCAACAACGTATCTCTGAGATAAGGGTGTCACCCACAAAGGCATCATCAAAGTCCATCAGATTTTAAGTGGTGAAGAAACCACTATTTTCCTGACTAATTTATCACCTTTGCTCTGAAATATCTCTAAGGCAGCCTCTAAATATAGTTTGTCTTGCTCAAGCAGCTCAAGCATCTGCTAGATGAAAAAGGCAATGGGCCCTTTGCATGAAGCTATGATTAGCTGCACAGTGCACACCACGATTACCTTGGAGGGCAGTCTGGTCACTTCTGGACCTTCTGGGCCTCTTACCAGCCTTTGCAAATAGGACATGGACACCCAGACGTAGGTGCAGCAGACCCAGGCGGATCACACTGATCTCCAAACCAGAAATAAAATCACTCCAGTTCTCACCTGAACACCTGAGGAGACTTTAACTTTGCAGTGCTGAGCAGCAGCCTTAGAGCAGCAGCAAGTGTTGCTGCAGCTCCTGCTCCTTGCACATGCTTGCCCTTATGGTCTGGCCTGTCTTTGTTGCTCTCCACGAGGACTTTGCCTTTCAGTGAATTCAAGTGTATTTTGACCATTAATTGATTGCTACCATTTCTCTGCTCTCATCGTTCATCGTTTAAGATTTAGGCTGATTTAAGCAGTAAGAAGTTTAAATGTGCTTCTAAGTCACTGATAAAAACACAGGGCAGCACAGACATGGCTGATCCCCCTGGGACCTGAGTGCCCACCCCTGCAGCACTGACAGCACTTTCAGAGCCCTCAGTCATCTTGTGGGCATTTCTGCAGCCTCAGTGTTGGCCGATTTTAACCAGAATGTAGGACATTTGATCAAATACCTTTCAGAAAAGCACACAGGTGCAATCTCCTCCATGCAGTCTAACCTGTTACCTGACCAGAGTGCTGTTTCCCTTGACAGATCTGTTTTCCATCATGTTGTGTTGACCAACGTGGCTCCCCTTGTCTGTCTTTGGTTCTTTGGTGACAGAACACGAGGGCAGCAGCGGTGCCTGTGCTGCTGGGCACAGGCCGGGCGCACGAGGGAGCAGAGCAGCTCCTGGGCCACGGCCAGAGCAGTGTGTCAGCCACGCGAGCGCCAACGCTGCAATATTCAAGTGCTCCAGGAAACACAAACTCTGCTGGAGCAGAGCAGGGGAGCACAGCCTGCCAGAAACAGCCTCCCTGATCTCTGCTCCCATCCCAACAGAGGTGACAAGGAACACAAGGCCACAGAAGGGACCACAGCACATAGGTATTCCCTGCAGTCCCACCCACACCTGTGCCTGGAAGGATTCACCTATGGCAATGTCAGTATCCTGCAGCACTTTCATCTCTTGGAAAAAAATGGATGTTATTTACATAATGTGGCACCATGCAGGGTAATGAATGGGGAGCAGGTGAGACCAGCAGAGCTACCTTCCTTCATACCCTGGGCTAGAGGTGAAGCCGAAGGACATACCTGTAGTTCTGCCATTATTTTATCTCCTTCTTCTTCATCTTCGTCTTTTGCAGTGGATGCTGCAGTAAGCCCCGGGCTCCGAGACACGGCCTGATCCTCCTTAGGGGCCTTGGACTGCACTGTTTGCCCAGGGTCCTCGCTGCATTCCTAGAAGTGGACAAGAAGGTCAGAAAGTCAATACAGCCGAGCCTCCTGATGCAAAGCAAGCACAGCAAATTCAACACCATTGCAATTCCCCTGGTGTAAAGGTCCTCTCCTAAATGCTCTCATCTAGAAGACTGTTATTTCATCAATTCAAAAGAAACCAACCTTGCTGATGTGGCTGCATATATATGCAATAAAGAGCTTTTAAAGGCTTGGGATTCCCTCTCCTTGCAGGGAATAGAACACATTAGGAAGGGAAGCCCAAAGAGAATCACTGACAATATTTCTGTGAACTCTCTCAACTCTGAGCTGATCTTTCTCTTTTTATTTTTAACCTTCTTTCTGCTCTGGATGAAAGCGGTTGTGACTTGCCCTCTGCCTCGTTAGGAGCTCAGAGAGGCAAGGCTGAGACTCCTGCAAACACAACTGATCAAATCTGACTGGCACTTTTGCCCCAAGAGCAGCATTTCCTGGCAAGTGGTTTCAGTAGCTCTCCAGGACACAGCCCTGTCTCAACTTATCTTGTGGTTTACAGACAAGCCCAAGTCTGGGAATTCAGCAGCAGTCTGATTGCTTGGAGTTTGAATCATCAAACCTTGACAGCAGCTGCCTCTTTCCTGACCGCGTAGATGACGTCTCCCGATCTCGTGGTGGTTAGGCCAGACCCTGGCAGGTAACTGCGCCGCGGGGGCGGAGGCGGCGGGGACTTGGTCAGCTTGTCGCCCCCCTCTTCTGCATCATGAAGGTCTTCTGCAAGTGAACAGGGCAACACAATGTGAGCACCCCTGAAGCAAAGGAGGGAAAGAAGCGTTTGCACCCCTGACACAAGCTGGAGACAAAGACAATATTGTCTCTAAAGGTCCTGCTGCTCAGCATGCTGCTATCAGAAACAAGTCTGGTGTTGAAGTGGACCTGCCTCCAGTGAACACAAGCAGCTCTGTGTTTGCACAGTGACTCAGGTCACTTCAGCAGCCATGAAGCTGCTGCCTGCCATGCCACCATGCCTGGGATTTCAGCCTTGTGTGTGGAAGCAGGAGAGCTCAGCACCCTTCTGGAAACCCTAACTTCAAAGCAAGGGACAGGCTCAGCTGAGTGCCTTGCTACAGAGAGTACACTTGCCTACACTTGTACCCTCCTTTGAAAATGGGCCCAGCGATGTGAACACCAGTGAGAGCCAAACCTGGAGCCTTCCTGCTGTGCCCAGCACCTCTGGCCACTGGGCAGGGCAGGGAGCACCTGGGGCAACTGCACTTGTTGCTCCTCGCAGACAGAATTTAGTCTGACTTTACTTACTACCAACTCCCTCAGGAATTTACAATTTCCCCTTCAAACACGGTGACTCTGTGCAGTTTCCTAACCCATCATGACTGGAACACCTCACCCAGCAGCAGAGCAGCGTCAGCCCTTGCTTTCTGAAGGGTGTTTTCCAAGAGACCGGTTGCTCACACTGGTATTCCCCCTCTGGCCACAACTGCTTGCCCATGCAGTTGCCACCTCCTCTTCCTCATCATCTCCCGCCTGGATTTTCTTCCAGAATCAGCGTTATCCTGCTGCAATACCCACTTCCCACTATGTGTTTCTGGTCACAGACTGAGCACCATACATGGCAACAGTCACTGTTTTCACACTTGTCTTTGTTTATTTTCCAGAGTGATTGAATGATCCTGCTGCAACTACTAAGCATGTTACATAAACAGCTGGAATAAATATAACTCCAAATTAAAAAAAACTGCTTTGGGGATTACCCAGCTGTTTAGGGTTAGGAGGGAGCACTCCCTCTGGGCAAGCTATTGCATAACTCACACATCTGGGGCTGTGACAGTGTCCTCTGCACTGCACAGCCACTGTCACAAACAGCACCAGGGCTGGACACAGCCCTGGTCTGACCCAGCCTTGTCTTTATTCCCTTGTTAGCTCAAATGTTCCTCAAAGCTGCTTAAGCTTAAAGAAATGCTCCCTTGTATTACACCCCGCCCTGATTATCTAGTAATTGCAGGATTGCCACAGGAATAATTTCTAGATACACATTACATTGCACCCCATCTTTTGTCAACACACACCACTGAGTTCTTTGTGACCCCCATGTAACTTCTCCCAGGGCAAGGTAAGATTTGCTCTAATCTCCTGCCAGAAAATCAAACTCAATGCCTAAGATGGTGTTTAGCAGGTTACGACGTGGGGCGTCCGTAACTCCCTGCCCCTTCAGGGATCTCGCTAACCCCTCAACACGAAACTGGAGGCAGCTCTGGCTGCAAGAACCCCAGATCTTTCCTTGCACTCACAAAGGACAAGGCTGGACAGGTGCCACAGGCAGCAGGAGGGCAGAGTGATTTCTACCATCTCGCATATTTGTGAGAAACCCCCTCACCTCTGTCTTCAGAGTGGGAAATAAAAGGGAGAAATGGAGTCAACAGAAATGGTCAGGGAGTGGCAGGTGCAGGTGCAGGCAGGTGGCAGGTGCAAATGCTGCTCTCGTCCCCCCGTGAGGTCCTCGAGGAGGAGCTGCCACAGGCTGTACAGGCTTTGCTCACAGGGAGCACCCCGACTTGGCAAGACACAACGCTCACCAGCTGGGTTTCTATCCTCCCTGCTAAACAGTCTTATTTCCCTAGACCAAAGGGATCGGTGGGGAGGAAACTTTGGAGGGAAATCTCAGATGAAAAGGCTTTGCTCTAATATTTTCTTCCTTGGCTGAGCTCTTCCAACATGTTTAAGGAGATGGGACCAAATGGAAACGTACAATTCACTGGGTCGGGCCCAGGGTCAAGATTAAACTTGCTGCCTTACAAAACCTTCTCTGGTGCCAAGGGGCACTTGTGTAACTAAGCACTTAGCACTTGTGTAACTAAGATCTTCAACAGCCGATCAGAAAACCTCCAGCTCTTCTACTGAACTGAAGTGCTCCCCACCAGGTGGAGCCAGACTGGACTCTAATGCCCTAGTCATAAAGCTTTATATTTGCACAAAAAAGAACCATATAGCTTTATATTTGCACGATGTCTTTAAAAAATGTCTTTAAAAATATGTAAACTGTTACATCTGCCTTGAGGGAGCATTTGTATTCAGGCAAGCAAACTGACTTTACTGGAAGCTGCTGGTAACTCACTACTTGCAAACATTAGGACATTGCACACGCACAGGTACCAAGAGAGATGAAGGAGCCCAATTTCTAGCACATATTT
Organism: Nothura maculosa; assembly: GCA_032353885.1. Lineage (NCBI taxonomy): Eukaryota > Metazoa > Chordata > Aves > Tinamiformes > Tinamidae > Nothura > Nothura maculosa. The sequence goes on from JAUBOD010000947.1 coordinate 655,254, forward strand.
TAAGGATATTCCTCATATTTTTCACTGAATAATCTTGATAACAAAGATGAGCTATAGCCAGGAGATGAAACAAGTATTCACAGAATCATCTGCAAAACTGCACAAAGTAATTTGTTTCTCAGAAAGTCATTTCAGACACATAATCAGATTCTGTATGGAGACCAGCTACAATAACATATTCTGTCACCATATATGAGTTCTGTAGCAAAGCCAGCAAAGGACTCGCCAAGCTTATGGCCCAAATGTCCTCTGCAGTATAGGGTAGGTGGAGTCTCTCTCCATATGTTGCTCAGTTTACAACAAAGGCTGTAGTGTGTTGAGATTTCCTTCTTGAGCTGCAGAAGATTTGGGTGACGTGAGATATTTAATCAGGTATTAAGGAAAAGCTCTGCTCTTCCCTCAACTTATTTATGTAACTATTATAGGCTTCATTATGCAGAACAGAAGGCAAATGTCTCAATCGCATCAAATTTCTCCCTAAATCTGCTGGCTATAAACTGCAAAATTGTATTCTGGAAATGGATTAGTTAGCTATGCAAGTTACAAAAGTTCTTCTCTGTTACTGTGCTCCACACCAGGATGTTGTCACAGCTCACTGCATCCATATGCTATTTATTTTAACTGATGTTTTCTATTCATGCCACACATTATCCAAGTTAATTTTGTTAATAACCAGTAATCTCACTCAACAGTGCCAGAATTCTAAAATTATTTTGCAAAGTTCAAAATTTGTATTAAATCCGTCAATAAACATCCAAGCAGCACTAACTTGTCAGAGCTAAAGATATGGCCAGAACAAAATCCTGGGGATAAAAATAGCCCTCCCAGATGCTATTCAAGATTACGTAAAGAGGCCACAAGGCATCCTGAATTTATGGAGCTGGCTGCACAGGAGGCTGGGCAAGCAAGTGGTGATCGCAGGTTCAGAATGAGAAGCTCGTGGACAGCAAGGCCACAATACATAAGGAGAGCAGCAGGCTGGGGCAGTCACTCAACATCTCATGTCCAAGAGCTGGGCCAGCACTAACAGACTGCTGAAAGTGGCCAGATGCCTTTGCTGCCTCCACCAGTATCCTTGGTCAGAGACAGGCCACTGACCTGGGTGGACCCTTGCTCTGATCAAACAGGGCTTTTCTCATGTTCTCATATTCTTAGGGATCTCCTAAGAGTTTTGCATGTGTCTCATGTCTAGCTCAAGAGCTAAATCCAGGGTTTGGATGAGAGAGCTCCCTGTCCCCTTGAACTCTGAAGAGAGTCAGACATGGGTTGAATATTGAATTGTGAAAAAATATAGGATTGAAAAGGGACCCCATCCTCCTGCTGCCATGAAGCATGTTCGGCTCTCTCTCTTGTTCCTCATCAGTGCTGGTGCAACCTGTTTTCTCCCATGATGGGGATCTTCTCTCTTCCTCAGGCAGCCTTCTTCAATGCCTCAACTTTCCTTACTGTTAAGAAGCTTTCCCTGAAACCTAACCTGAATCTTCCTGGTTGCAACTTAAAATTTCTTCTAGTCGTTATCCACCAGACCCATAAAGCAGATTTCTCCTTCCTTTCTAAGCTGGTATTATGTACTTAAAAACTGTTTGCCAAGTTCTTCCTCCACTTTCTTTTCCTCATGCCGTGCAAAACCCTTTCTTCCTCCCTCCCTTTTTTCCTTTCCTCCTTCCTTCCTTCCCTTGTTTCCTTTGTAGAGATCACGGTTTCTCTAGAGCTGTGGTTACTATCACTGATGTCCTTCTGACTCCATCCAGTTTGCTCAGTTTTCCTGAAGGTACCAGAGCCTGAGATTGGGGATGCTGTGTAAGAGCTCACCAGTGCTGAGCAGAACAGATTACTTCATGTGTCCTGCAGATCTTCCTTACATATTTCTGTTTAGTCACCCCATTACAATGTTTGCTCTTTTTTGCTACTGCGTCACATTCTGACCAGGTTCAGTTTGAAACTCAGTGCACCTATAGCGAACAGCAGGCAGCCAGAATCCTTACAGCAAAAGTCATTCCTCTATATCTACCCACTCCCCCCTCAAAATTGCAGTTATACAGAACTACAGATCTTTTGTGGACCCCGAGGGTCCAATCCAAAGCCCTAGTTCTAACTGTAACTATGAATTTAGCAAGAGTAGAAAGATCAAACAGTCTCATTTTTAACTTAATTCAAGCTATTCTTGCATCATGCCCAGAGACTGTGCCTGAGCAGCCTTTGGGAAAGCAACATAGCATTGCTTAAAGGTTTGAAGTGGCAGAGAACTTAGTATGTTCATAATTAAAATTGCTTCGGCGATTAGTTACCCTGAATGCTAAAATTCGATATCTGATTTTTCATCTGGCTTTTTCTAGCTTCAGCCTCCAACTCCTGGAACTTGCTGGGACTTGCTTTGTGAAACTGGAAGGATTCCCACCCTCAGAAACCTCAGGCACGTCTTGATCTTCCTTTGATAACATGGAGGTCTATAAAAAGAGTTTTTAAGTTTCTGATGGCAAGATCATTCATCTTGTGCTCAAGCTCTTTGTGGTTCTTTTCCAGAGCTCTCTGTAATGCTAAACCTTTAAGTGCAAAGCTGGACATTGCCCACTAGATAAAGATACAGTGTAGTAACATATAGATACTCCCAGCTCTGCCCAAACCAAGGTGTATTCTTGCTCTCCTCTGTTCAAGGTGTGTTTCTCTCCAGAGAATAAACACCTCAGTTGTTACCCACACTGCTGCCTGCAAAATCAGTGCTTTGGACATACAATCCTCACAGGTTCTCACAGGTAGGATCAAGAATTCAGAAATCTGCAAACTGAAATCATTTCATTAAATAGAAAAAATACTCTCCTTTGCAGATAGGCAACTCCTTATGTGGCACCATTTACTACAGCAGATCTTACCTGAGACTTCTAGCTTTTCCACTGGATCTCCTTTTGTCACAGTGACTGTCTGGGGAGGCATCTCCAGGTTAGGAATTGACTTCATTATATTAGCCTGGGCTTCTTCCAAGAGCTTCTCAAACTCCTTTCCATTATAGTGATCAAGGTTCTGTCGTTTCTCCTCCCATTTCTTTTCTGCTTTCTAGACAAAAACAGCAAAGCATCTGTTTATCTTTCTTATTACTGTGTGATCATTCACTTTTAAAAATCCGTGTAAAAACATTATAGGTCATTGTGGAGAGAATCCTTCAGTTGCAGTCAGACATCAAAAGGAATATATTAATGCTCTAATTGTATGTTTATTCTGGCCTTTATATAGCACAATCACAAATCAAACCGAAAATGCTCACTAAAGGCACAAAGGCAAAATTTAAATCAAGGTCACTGACTTACTATATTGCACTGATGATGAAAGTGCATTTCTGTAATAAAGCTGTGAGTTCAGCTGTGGGTTTGGTGAATATCTCTGTGTGAGATCACTGAACCTTTCTACTCTCATTTTTACCTCTACAGAAAGAGGGACCGGGAGAATTCCAGATATTGAAATCCACCCACGTAAGGGCTACCAAACAATACTTTAACAATATGTTATTGTTTAAAAACAGGCCAATAAAAAAACAAATCGTTTCTTTTATAGAGGTTAAAAACACACACAATGACTCATTTTGGTTACATGTTAATATATTGTCACATCTAAGCCTGAGGGCCCTTGCAGAAGTGCTTTGTGAAACTTGGGATCAAGCAGAGAAATGATGCTTTGGAAAATCCCGCCTTCCTTCTCAGGAGTGAGACAGGGAGCTTGGACCAAAAGAGGAGGCAACTGGTTGAGGAGAGCAGCCCGTACCTCGATGGACACGGCTCGGTTTCTGGTACTCGCGCTGTGAATCTCCTCGATGAACAGGCTCTGCATGGTGGCACCATTGACAGAGACGTGCGGTGCTGGGGCGGCCTGTGTGGCCTGGCCTCCTGCTGCTGGCTCCAGCGGGGAGGCTGCGGAGTGGCTGCTTCCTGCTGGGCCTTCACCAGGGCTGGCCGGGGAAGGAGAACCCTGGCTGTGGTTGACCAAGGCTGACGAGTGCTGCGACTGATGGATGACAACAGGAGAGCTCTGCACATGATGGACTGTCATGTTGGAGAAGGGGACAACTTCCGACTTGACTGATGACACTTGGGACTCCGCTGCAATTGCTGTGAGGTTTGGCTGCGTGTGTCCCGGGCTGTGCTTGAGCTCCTCCTGGTTCTTCAGAGCTTCAGTTGTGGTGGCCTTCTCCACGGTGGAGTATTGCACAGCTTGGGAGGGATCCACACCCCTGAGCAGTCCGTCCGTGACGTGCCTGCCCAGCCAAATGGGACACAACATCAGAGCACAACGTTAGCACAGAGGTCGGTCACAAGCAATGCTTAACAATGAGGATTCCTCCCTAAGTTTTGCAAGGGAAAAACACCTACATCAGGTATGTCAAAATGGTTGTTTTTTCCCTGAGGCACCCAGTGGGGTGATTTTATAGCTTCCTCTCAAGCTAGGGATTCAGATTTTTAAACAGTACACTCTAATTTGGTTCTTTTTGCCTTTTAAAATGTTTACAAAGCCTCAGAGATTTACCTGTAATTTAGACAGGATTGATTTCTGAGGCAGTACAGAAATCAATCGCTGTTTTTTTTCCTACACAATAAACAAGGGATTCCTGGATTATCAATATAGAAAATTATAGTCCTACAGGACCTGAGGTAGCAGTTTAGAAAGCTGCCAAAACAAAATGTCAAATGATGCTTCAGGAAGGTCTTGTCTGTCAAGAGTTTGGGGCAGAATGAACCCCAAATTTCTGACAATTAGCTGTTAAATGGCTGAGCTTCAACATTTGTGTATGCATCAAATGTTATCAATTTCTCCTCTATTCAAACATCTGTAACAAGATCTGTTACATAAAGTGTTTTGTTCCTTTGCTAATAGAGACAAAACCATTTACATGGATCCAGGAGATGGGGCAAGACTGACAACTGTAACTTCCTTAAAACAATGGCACTAACAGTACACTTATGGCTTTAATTTTACTGTAATTAATTTAAATAAAATTGGGAACAACCACCACCTTGAGAGTCTGGACTGATTAATTCAGAGTATTCAAGAGGAATTAAACACAACAATGGCCTCATAGGAATCAGCGTTTGCTTCTTGCCTTTATGTTCCCACAAGTGCACCTAAACAGTGATGCTTTAGGTGCACAACTTTTATCTAGTACTTCAGCGTTAGAGAAAGTATCTTATCTGCAAAGAACAGAATAAACAATTCATGTGAATTCACAAGAATTTGGAAAAATATTTGTTATTTCTTCCAAAATCTAGGCTTTTGAATTCTAGGTTATCTGTATGCACTCAGAATCCTTTCCTCTGTTATTCTGTATATTTTTGGGGACACACCTTTCAGTGTCTGACAATATCTCTATTAATCTGTATTGCTGTAAATGTCTGCAGTTAACTAGCATTCAGTCACTCCCCATACTGGGAAGCATTCACAGTGAGCTGGACTCAGTTACAGCATCTAGACAACCAAGGCTGCTGCTCACAGCAGAACCACCACATAGCATCACAGGAAAGATTAATCTGATCTCCCTTCAGAAGATTAATCCCATCTCCCTTTGGACGGCTCTGCCAAGAAGTTATATAATACTGAAAACACCTCTGCAATTGTCAAAACCACTTGACTCCAGCGAGACCGAGAGAACCCAAAGCCAGGCCCACTGGAGGAAAGGGTTTAGGAAGCAGATTCACCTCCTGAGCATGGTGAGGACGTCGGTCATGGTGCGCACGCGCTTCAGCAGGCTGTCCAGCTTGTGGGGTTCTTCCTTGAGGAACCTCACGGCCTCCACCTCGATGCGGAGGATCGCGCGCATTTTGTTCTGCAACGTTGGGAACTCTCCTGCAAAGACAGCAACTGTGCAGCTCCAGAGGAAAAGGCCAAGGTCTCAGGGAGAAACAACCCGGCAAGGGGGTGAATGTTA
>JAUBOD010000947.1:675769-691937 GCA_032353885.1 Nothura maculosa
TGTTTAGTTCATAAACCTTACAGACAGAAATCACTAGAGAGCCTGAAAAATGTGCAAAAGTCTCCATGAGTTCTGATCCTTAGCCACAAATCTGGACTATTTTTGAAAGCACATCTACCTTTCTGCTATTCTTTGCCTCAATCACGAGCTCCAAATCCTGAGCCTCCAGACCCCTGTTTATGCAGCCAAGGTATGCTCAGTTCTCGGCAGTCTTCCCCCATGCTGGACCCTGGTCAAATCACATATTTTCTCAGGAAGGGGTGTCTGTTTTCCTTATCCTGTAGATGGGCTGTGATCTGCTTCTATAAACAATAAATATCTCTTTCCTACAAACCCATCCCCTCCTCCTCTGCTATCTTGGCCACCTCAGTGCATTGTCACCTACTGGGATGTCCCCGATGGCACTTCTGAAGCACAACCAGGAACTACCAAGGGCATGAAGAACAACCACAAGCCCTCAGTGAGCGCGGGAGCGTGGAATGGATCAGCAGTAGATGTGTCCAAGATCCGCATTTTCATCAAAAAGGAATAAAAGGGCAGCTGAATGAGGGATGCCTTTATCTAGGGAGCCTAGCACTGTCTTGGAAAGAGACCCAGGCTGTAGCTCTGTGATTACATGTATGGCCAAAAGGATTTAGGGGAAAAAAACAACAGCAGCATGGAAGTGGTCTGCTGAAGAAACCCTTGCTGGAGATAAGGACAGCCTGAGTGCAAAAGAGGCCTCACAATTTCATGACGCTCTGGACACAAAGCAGGAAAAAGAAAGAAAGACAGAAAGAAAGAAAAGAAAAAAAGAAAAAGAGGTTATTGAACTAAGTTGCAAAGTATTTCCATTTTTAAAGCAGTGGGAGAACTGAGGCACAGAAAGATGAAGTGTTTGCTTTCTACTCAAGTTCAGGGAAGTAAGCCACAGCATTTCCACTCCTTGACACTAGACCTTTGCTACACTTACACATACATTACTTCTGTTTTTGAGAATTTAATATTAGCATTTTAGAAAGAGAATTGTTTTGAAGCAGATTAGAAAAAAAGAGGCTGCCAGAAGACCTCAAGCAGTGTTTCTTCCCTGCTTTACTCATCTCCTCAAGAGCTATTACATTTTCAACTATTATTTGGGGATCAGCTGTAACAAGTTACAGTTACTCAGTTCCCTATCATCAGGTTGTAATCCACTACACAAATAGATAAATGAAAACACAAATAGATAATGTTTCAACTCCATCAATAACATGCTGTTATGGATAGATACTAGAGTGCTCTTAAAACAAGAAAAATTTCTTTATACTCATATACAACTTTGACAAGTGATCCAGAATGAACTTGGGATCATGTTATACCTGTAAACGCTAACAGAGCTCAAAGACCAGCAGGATCTGTTTTCTGCAGAGGATCCAAGATGAGAAAACTGATATGGAAAGTCTTTTTAATTCATAGATTGTAGCCATGCATATACAAAAAGCACACAGATGTGCAGAAAAGACACCATCTTCTCTGGCTAGCACATACCACAGACAGTGAGGAATCAGTTCTGACCTTCTCCTTAGCCCCATCTCCCTCTATTGATTTGCACGGTGGTGTTATGCAGAAAGAAATACTCCTTGATCCCTCCTCAGGAAATAGTGAATGTCCCTCCTCCCCTTCCAAGAACACAGCAAATAACATGGAGAAATTGCTTTTTTATTATTCTGGGATTTAATCAATCCCAGTTTAAACAATTTAATCAACTGGATCCGATATCAATCTGGCTTTAATCATCGGTTTCATCATTTGATGAACAAAATACAAAAGAAAGAAATAGACAGCAGGTGAGCATTTCTTAGACTATTTGTTAATAATCTCAGGGAGAATCTTTCTGGTATGGTTTTGAGTCACAAGGGCCTCTAAATGCAGAGCTCCTTGGCACCATTCAGGCTTGAGGAGCAGAAGATGGCTACAAGCAGCGAGTAAGAGAGAAATGGCCAGCTCTGCGCAGGCTGTTGCGCTCTGCTCCTCACCCTCCAGTGAAAGAAATGATCTTAAAGCAATAAAAGACAAGAAATGCAGACAGCATGATCATTACAGGCTCATTTTCCCTAGAGAATAAGCATTTTTATTTTAGTTCATTTATATTTGATGTTAAAGAACTTTCCAGATTGGGAAAACAAAAACATCTTCAATACAATCATTTGGTTTATATGAAATACCAAATGGAGAACTCACAATCTAGATATATAGAGGTATCAGCATGTAAGCGTTAGAGAAATTGCTTTACTTCCCTTCTAAATGATCTGGTCATATATTTTTTGAATGAAAGTCTCCTATCACTGAAACATATACTCTGAAACACAATGTTGGTTCAACACTGACGAGCCAATTTTATCTTGCACAGCTGTTACATTGTTCAGGAGGGGAAGCAATTCACATTTCTGCTTACCAGTGCTCTAGAAAGGACTGCTCGATCAACAATTACACCACTCTTCCTTTAAAGTAGTCTTTGAAACTGCTAAAACTGATATCTCAGAACTGGTATTTGACGAAACCTATTGTCTAATGGCTGTGCTTAATAAAGACTGGGGTGAACTGAGGAACAAAAAAATAGGTCACTAAAATGCTCCTGGATGCTGCAGGCACATGCAAACCCAAGCACATCTACACACAGGAGGAGCTTAGTGTTTGCTGACAGACTGAATATCTACTTCCAGGTAAGCAGAGACCTCACTGACTTATTACACATACACCACAGAGTAATTAATGTTCAAAAAGACTTCTGGAGGTAACCTGACCCAAGCTCCCACTCAAAGCTGGGCCCACTTAGGTTATGATCTCCAGCTCAGTGGCCCCCAAAGCATTAATTTAAATTAATATAAGCTCAGGGAAGATTGAAAGGTCTAACAGTAATATAACACAAAGAGGAACAAAAGACAATATGTATATTTTCATAGCTTTATAAGTGGGTTTTATATGGGATGAGACCTATGAAAAAAATACAAATCATCAGTGTATAATGACACTAAAATAGGGCAATTTGTAAGAGCATTTTGTAGCTGCTTTGAAAAACAATGGACTTTTCAAAAAGATGTCTGAAAGTGCTAAACTAAATGTTGGTGCTTTGCAGCCTGATACGTAGCTCTGCCTATCTGGGGACTGGCATGTAGAGGAGAGGTGGGATGGGGACTGCAGGCAGCTTGGGAGCAAAGTTCCCACCTGAGGGCTTGGATGGCTCTCGTGCTTATGCTTCACAGTTTTCAACTCTGGAGACTGGGAGAATGCGATATAATTCCAGAGAAAGAGGAATCCTGAACATGAACTAACATCTCCAGCAGAGAGGCTGGTTAGGAACGTTACAGATTTGCTAATAAACGTGTGTGGTTTAACTGCCAGAGCAGAGAGCTCCCTGTGGGAACCGCATTACCAGGAAGTGGGAAACTGCCTTTATTTGCATCCAGTGCATGACAAAGAGCAGAGAGGCAGCAAATAAGCACCCATCCACACACCCTGCAGACACGCAGGGCAACAGCCCTGCACAAGCAGCACCAACCACACGGTGAACTTCTTTTACAAATAGTTTTACTAATCTCACCCTAACTTTGGAATTTAACAGCTCTCCAAGTAGGCACAGGGATCTAAAATAAGACCAACTCTTAGTGGCTTCATCATAATTGATGCTTGCCTGGGACAGTTTAGGAACTTGCAATTAATTAGTAACAATTCAATATGGTTTAATTAAGGAAAGTGCTATCTTGCTAACTGCTAAATTCCTTAGCCTCGTTATACCTAGAGCAACTTACTGACAAAATAACCTCAGAGAAAAATCTAGGTGACTAGAATAGGAATGAAGTATTCAGCTTTCTGGAGCCATTTCAGAGGTGCCCAATTTAATTAAGAATGTTTTCTTATAGGTTTAATTTCCTACACCCACAAAATAGTTTTATACAAGGGTTTGAACTACCTGTTCTGAGCCCTAGAGAGAATTGCCTGGTATTGGTTTTATCATACAGAATAATTCCAAAGCAAATATAAGTAATGGAAGTAGGCTGCACTAGTTAAATATTTCAATAGGTAAAAATATATTCAACAATCATTTTAAATATTTGCAGTGCTTTGCTGGGAGCTGGGTAGGGAGAAGCCTGTTATGGCTGGGATGGTGAACACGGGCTTCCCATGCCCAGATTCCACTCATGTACTATATATATATGCACACTGTATATATTTATAGCATATATAGTATGCTATAAATAACAAAAAGTCAAAAGCTTCCCAACTCTGTCTAGTATGTCTGCATCCTGTCCTGTCCACACGCCTCATCTTCTCTGTCTAAAAGGAGATATTCAATCTTTGTTTTTTTTTCCTGAAATTACCATGGAGCTTATTTTTCGGATGCATCTGAGGCTAGTGACAGTTCCTATTTCCTCAGTCCTTGTCTGGATGCCAGACACATACTGGAGATGAGATGAATATTCACCCTATGCAGAGACTCTCTATCCTATTTAAGCTATTCAGTGCAGGTGTGGAATTCACTCCAAAGAATACTTCACCCCTGTAGAAATTCCTCCCTTAACAAAGATGTGATCAGCTCCCATATCCTGAACTTAAACCTCAATTCTGAGTACAGCTAGAAGAGTTTAAGCAAATTGGAGATGTCCATAAGATGGGATGCTGGTAACACTGCAGCTGTTCATATACAGGAATAATTAGCAAGTTTAAAAGTTTAAAACAAGTTGTCTTACCTGCTGTGTCAATGCTGCTCTTGCTGGACACAATTTTCAACACCATCTTCTCACTAAATAATAAAAAGAAAAAATCATAATTTTAACTTTCCAATAATAACACTGTGTAGTGAAGCTTATCATCAGTAAATGTAAATGGCCTTGTCTAGAATATATATATTTAATTTAAATCACCAGTAGCTTGTGAGAATTTTTTTTAATCAGCTTTAATACAAGTTAAGCAAGGAGTGGCATATTAGCAGTAGAAAGCACAAGGACGTAGCTACATTAATTCCTTTTAACAGAAAGAGTAATGCAGTTAATCTCTATTTATTGTTTGAGATCATTTTCCTCTCTGCCTGGAATTTGCATGGGGATGATAGAGGTAATTTTAAAATGATTCAGCATTCAGGATTTTTTACGATTACATTCAAGTATTATTTTTGATTGGTTACTAAAATCATTACAGAGAAACAGATTTAATGAATTCTGTTTTTACCTAGAAGCATCTTTGCTATTACTTGTATTTGGCCCTTTAAAAAGCGCAGACTGAACAAGACCAGTTAAACTGGCAATCTGTTTCTCCATGGCTTGTATCCTCTCTCTGTAAGACAAGAGAACCGGTTGTTAAAGCCAGATATGTTTGCTAGGGGAAGGATTACCACAGGCCTGGAAAGATGCTACGGGCTTTGCGCTCATGGGTAGCTCCTGGCATGGACCTTGTTGCAACAGCATCTCGCCTTGGCAGCTTTTGCATGGTAACAGACAGTAAAAAGACATCTGCATGGTTAAAAGAAAAACCCCACATAATAAACTGCGAGGGATCTCACAAAAACGGCACCAAAAACAAGTTAATGCCTCCTGGAACTCGCGATACTCATTTTTTCAGCATTACATACACTTTCTCCTTTCTCTGACTTCTGCTGGACAAATAGCTTTTCCTGCTTCTTGCTACTATTTTTACTTTCCCCTAAATCAGGATTTTGTCTGTGAAACATTTCATCAGCCCAAACTGACTCTTTCCCAGGCCAAATCCTTTGCACTTGTCCTACAGCTGTCTGCTCTGGAAAGGGCAGCCATGTGATAGGGCATAGGACACCAAATACTGACTGTGCAGCAAAATGACATTTGAATGGACAGATTTGTTTAAGGTCAGTGTTTTTCACAAGACATGAAGACACCAAACAAGAGCAGTGACATTCTGGGGATAGAAAGACCAGCTTGTGTGCAGTGATCTTTGCATGCTGTTACACGAATGCATGTGGTAGGCGGGTATCAGGTGCCTGCCTTGGTAGCTCCAAACCAGACCGATATGTACATATACACATGGCACTATGGCATGGGCTCCTACAACACAGCCACACATCCATAGGGAACCTCACACAGGACCTTCTGAAAGTAGGTCCTTACACGACCCAAGTGACCAGGGAAACACACAGAAGCAGATGCGTAAAACAGGCTGTGATGGTGGGAGATGACCAGAGATACAACTTCTCAAAAAGCAAGTGACCGAGAGCAGTGACCACGACACACAAACGACAACAGGCTGTGCACCCAGACCAAGCCACCAGAGGTAGCACCCCCAAGCCCCGAGTCAGGCTGCCATCCACTGCTGCCAACTGATGCGGGTGCAGGAGCAACGAGCGCTGCCTCCAGCACCAGTCAGTTTGGTGACCAAAACCCTGATGCCATTTGACAAACACAGGGCAAAAGCAAGTGGAGAGAGAACAACAAGAGCAACCAGTCAAGTTGCCAGTCCATCAGGTTGACTATTTCAGACTATTTCATTCGCACTCTGGGAATGAAACAGAGGTTTGCTGGACAGCAAGCAGGTGGGAGACACTGAGACACGCCGGTGTTAAGGCAAATGGAGAGTAGGACAAATAATGAGGTGCTAAACACAAAGGGTGCAACGAGAGAGCGCTCATCCAGCCCTCCGTCACCTGCCACGCTCTCACTGCAGTTCCACATGGTGTGTGCTGCCTTCTCGGCTGTCTTCATGTAAAAAGATACCTTGAACAGTGATGGGAAGACTAGTCGATCTGATAAGAAGACTAGTCTAATCCATTTCAAATCAACAACTATGTTACAGAATTTCCACTATTTTAAGTTTTAAAAGAAGAAACTGATTCAGGCTACAGTGACTTTTGGAATGAAAGCAAGTACTGAAAGCCTGGGATAAACATATTCGAACCAATTTCAATGCAGCATTTTTCACACTTAATAATGAAAACATTTTTTTTTCCCAGATAATCATCACAAGCCCTTCCTGGAACTAAACCCAATTGGAAGTCTATCTGCATTACCAATTCATAAATAGGATGTTTTTTCCATCTCATATTTGATAATCTGGAAACAATTTTCTGCTTCAAATGAAATTACAGAAACACAAAGCTCATCTTTTCTCTAGCCATGAAATCTAGGAAAATATGTTGTTAAGATGGAGAGGGATGTTCCAAAGATTGGAGATGACAAAAAAAGAAGGAAATACTGGAATCAATTGAATAGAGAACATTATTTTTCATATGGTAAAATCATTAAGAATGCAAAGACTCTGTGGACCTTCTAGAGTTATTCAGCTAGAGACAAGGTAGGGTTTTTTTTCACTTCCAATTTCTTGATTCTAGTACCTGGACTCTTTATAGTCATTAACACCAAATATTTCTAAAACAGGTGTCTGAAAAAAGGCATCTTTTAGGAATTCAAACGACCTGATTTTCAGAGACCAATGTTTCACACCAGGTCAGCGACAGGGTCCTCCCCACACTGCTGTAAGCACCAGTGTCACCTCTCATGGCACGGTCACACCAGTGTCACCTCTCATGGCACGGTCACACCAGTGTCACCTCTCGCATGGACTACACAACCCCTTGAAGAGGAGCAATAGGCCCCCCTGCTTCTTCACCCATTTCCTCTGGTTCCCACAAGAAGGGCTGGCAGCAGCCCCCATTCCCAACATCATAACGGGCAGATGGAGTTGGAGGGAGAGAATAAACATTCTCCTCAGCCTGTGCCAGAGTTGCAGTGCTTTCACTGTAATAAAACTTCAACATTTTTCATTCTGAACACTCTATTCCATACCCTGTCCTTGCACTGAGGTACGCTGGGTTGAAGTGGACTCAGCAATGGGTCCACACCAAGCACAAGCCATAGCAATGGGGACTGGAAGCCCAGGAACATCTTCAAAAACACCAGTGGCTGGAGGAAGGGGCTTTACAGCACTGCCAGCTCTGCTCCCTCTGCAGAGAAAGCACCAGCAGGACACAATAGTTTGGTCCCATGGTCCCTTCCCACAGTTGAGGATAAATTTGCACCTCTCCACGATGTAGGCTGAGCACGGAGGGACACCTCTCCATAGAGTAAAATTGTTGTATGGGGCTGGCATTGCAGCTCTGTGCTGTTCCTACAAGCACCAGGAGAGCTCAACCAGAGTGGTGCAGGAGATGGGGAAGGGACAACAGCAGCAGACTCCCCCAGTTCCAGCAGGCTGCTCAGATAGACCTGGCTTTGGCCTGTCAGAGCGCTCGACCAGCAGAGGATGCAGGCCTCACCAGGCCTGGCTCACCTCTCCCGATCCCACACATGTTCAGGGGCTCAGGCCTGCCCAAGGATCTCCCTCTCCCACTCAGTACAATCAAAACAGGCCCTTGCTCATCTAGGATCTGCACCAAGACATCAGATTTCATTATTAAATTTCTTCCCTACACTTTCTTTGAGGTTTCATGTCATTCTTACAGTGTAACTCACTGGATGTAATCCCAAGCAGGGGGCAGTAATTGCTAAATCAGTACCCACTGTTCACCACAAAGCTATCCAAGTGTGACCTACATGTTCCTTCCCTCTCCTGAGGACAGCTTTAATACTGACATTATTGAGAAGATGCCTCGTGATTTGTACAGACACAAACCAGAAACTGGGCTGTAACTGTTCGTTCATGTTCACATCCTACCCAAGGCTGTGCAGTGTCTCGTCCATAACAGACATACTCAAACAGCAAGGCTGACACCATGAGCTAATTATCAAGCTATCCTGGAGAAAAATTCCTAGTGATTTCAAATTTTATAGTTAATCTGAGTACAGTCTGTACTGTAATCGAAAGGTCAAAGAGAGAAAAAAATGCATTTCTTCCTACATAACTCTATGAGAGAAACTTTTTTTAAAAAAGTTTTTAAAAAATCTTTCTGAGGAAAAAAGGCAGGTTATCTGTGTAGGAGCTTAGACATTTCAATCTTCTAAAATTAAGGTCAAATTGGAACTTCTTAAACCTTGAATTTAAAGCAAAAAAAGGAAGCTCTGACATATGTGCTCTTATTTTACAGCTCTAGTTCAAGAGCTGGCACTTCACATTCCTCCAGATGGTTCCGTCAAGAACAGGAACCTGAAGGCCTGTTTATCCCTCCTTCATCCTGCATGGGCCACCCACGATCATCCTTTTTGCCCTATCATCCAAATCCTTTCATAAAGCAACACGCAATCCTGGCTTTCTGCAAGGGCACAGTGCTTCCAGCTGCCAAGATGTTTTATGGAAGCTTCCAGATTGCAGAGCCTAGGCCACAGACCTGCGAGGGGTGCAGCGGGCACAGCTTTCTATGGTCAACGGTGGTCCTGGAGGGTGGTGATCACTGGTCCATCCCCAGAACTGGTGACTGCCCCCTGCTCCCTCCAGGCTGCAGGAGGCCACCAAGGGTGGAAGGTCCAATGGGGGTTGTTCCCTTTCCAAGCACCCCCATAGGGATTGGTCACCCACCAAATCTGACGTATTCAGAGGGGAAAACTGAAAGATTTCCTGAAACTGAAATTCTGGGAAAAAAAAAATCATAAAAAGCTCACATTTTCACCATCTACTCTACTATCACCACAAAGCCCTTGAGAAATAAAGCCCTGAAAATATCCACCATGTTTCTCTCAGTTGAGTTTGGAGTCAAAAGACTGAGAGGGCCTCTTTGCAAGAGCTAGTAGCACAATCCTCAGTGCCTTTGCAGAGCATGAATTCAGTAAATATTTTTTCCTGATGAACAGAAGAATCCATCCATTCTTAAAGGCATCACACAATAAAGCATTTTTATGATGGTAACAAAATACAATATCCTGGACGTGGCCATGACACTTTAGTATCTAGATGTACACAAAGGGCCACAAGTGGAGAATTTGATCACATCTGTTCCGTGAACCACATTCCACCATCAACTCTTTCCACTAGTATGTGGCATAAAAGGAAGAGGACCAAAGGTGTGCTTGGGCAGAAAAGAGCCCACAGCCTGCTCCTGAAATGCTTTTGGAGGAAAAGGGATGGATAACATTATATTGCTATTCTGGAGACTGTGGTAGTGAGTAGCAGCATTTACATGTTTTCAGCACTATCAAATAACCTACAATTTTGCAACACAAATTGTGCTTTACACGCAAAGAATGCAAGTTAAATGGCATTTAATACAGCTAGGTTAGAGTTACTTTTGGAAGAAGAACTTCTTTTCCAATTTCTCAATATTTAAACATCTGCTCTGTCTGCAGTAACTTCCAGAACTGTCCACCACAAGCTTTATAAATGGTCTACTCAGAAAAAACAATCACTGCAACAACAAATCACTGTTTAAGCAGCAGAAAAATGTACTTATTCTTCCCTTAAACCTCTGCTTTAAGGAACGATGAATGTTTAAAGATGAACTATTGCAAACTGCTACTACTTTAATATCTTTTGTGCATAGGAATACAATTGTATTTCACTTATTGAAGTCTCTATGAGCTTATTTCCTTTCTGTTTTAAATGAAATTCTTCTGGCAAATGAATTAGTAAAAGAATTTATTCACTGCTTTTATACCACAGAAGTACCTACCTTGAAAACACTTGAGGTAAAGAACATAAAAGAAAAAATTAGGTGAAGCAACCCACATACTAACCTCCCCCTAACTCAGGCTTAAATAACAGGTTTGACAAGACTGGCTTCCACAGTGCAAAATGAAAATGGGAAACTCCAAAAAGAACGGATGGGAAGCATCAGTTTTCACCTTTTTCAGTCTCCTATGGGCTCAAAACTGTTGGCATTATGCAGTTGGCGTTCCAGAGGCAGCAGTCCCATTTTCTTCAACAAAACCTGGTTTTGACCATGCCTGAAGAGGAGGAATACAGTCCTACCTAATACCCTAACACCTTAATACCCTAACTCACAGAGGTAAATTCTTGCTCAGGGGTGAAAACAGCCAGGCCTACACAGCAAAGTACAGGTACTTTACTACTTTTGAACCTCACTTTCTGCGTGCTTTTAATGAAATTGTAACAATTCAACCAGTACTGAAGCAGGAAATGATCATCTTGGCCTGCATAAACTTAGCACATTCTCGGGAGTAGTTGTTTTCTCAGTTTATAAAATTGTTATAAAGCTAAAATAACTTTTACAGCACTCAAATCTTAATTCTGCAGTGCTTACAAAACAGACTTATTTGCATTAACTGTTTTTGGTAATTTGATTTTTTTTTTAATCATAGGTTTTCTAGGTTCAAAAAGAAGTGCCACAACCCATAAAGAGCAGTTCTCAGAATGAGCCTTTCAATATCGTTTGGCTAATATACCCCTGCTGAATTTTAAGGGCATGTATCTATTTGGAAGTGCAATTACGCAGATGCTATTTTCATCACTGTAAATATACCTCAGGATCAGTACTAAAACTCCTGGTGTGACGCTCTCCTTAAGAAGCTGTAGAGTTGTCTGTATAGTCACCCTTTGCATATCCAAAACTATGGATACACAGATACACAAATATGCCATTCATATCTGTGTATCTGACTGCACAGATGAGATGTCCCAAGGGGAGAAATGAAGTAGCACAGACAGGAAAGTTGGTGTCCTCCCTTATTTTCAGCCCTCCTTATACAAATCTTGCAAAATTGTATCTGAAAGTTCTCTCTTGGAGTAGAAATAGCAAATATAGTTCAATTTATTTCCTAGTTGCAGCAATGGAACTTGAAATGAGATGTCAGCTATAAGTATCATTTCCTCTGAAATAAATAAACACAGACCACGTTTCACTGACCCTAGACTGGATTAGCCCCTCACTCATACCCTGGTGCCAACATAACTACCCTTTTTTGTTGTTGTTGTTGGGTAAGTGATTTCCCTCCATCCTCATCTCTCTCCCAAGAAAGGGATATCAGGACACATCCTTCTTTCTGGCCTCACACGGTCAGCTGCAACTTATTTCTGAACAAGCGGCTCAGACGGGAGGGACCTCCCCGGGCTTTTAGGAAGCTCCGTAGCAGGAGTTCAGGCAGTCAGCAGTTACCTTTGGCCCTCGTGAGCTCAGCACTTCCCAGCTATTCGTCTTCGCTTTCCTAAAGAGTGCCATAAAAGTTAACAGCACAAACAGCACACTGGAGATTAACACGGCAGCACACAGCAGGCGACGGGCAGCGCAACCGCTTCGCTCCCCTTCGCGGACCCCAGTGTTTAGGGAAACGGGGGTTCCAGCACGGAGCCGGAAAAGCCACGGGAACGGCTGTCTTGTTGCAATCTCTTCCCTGGGACAGACTTGCTCATCTCAGCAATTTCCCCTCGAGGAGCGTTATTATAAACAACTGTCCTATTTTTATGCAAATTCATGCTTTACAGGAGATGAGACAGTGATGATAAATTCTTCCCATTTCCTAACGCTAGATGAGAAAAAAACTCCACTCCATAAAGAAGCAAAATTGTAATATCAGAGTGTCATTCTTAACGGGAGGTGAAATACATCCTCTTATTAACAGGGACAGAACATCATTTGTTCTTGTAACACGACTGGGTTGTCCGCCAAGAAAAGCCCTAGTTTATTTCACTCTTCCCAGTGCCTGAGATTCACACAAATGAACAGAAGTGGGGATTCATCACGAGTTGACCACACTTTGGGGTGAGAAGCTGGGTGGATCGCGCCTGCCCTCGGTCACGAGCTCACCATGTTCCCTGGGTGCCAGGCGGTGACACGGGGCATGTGGCCATGAGCGTGTCCCGGGCCGCCTTACCTGGTCTCCTTGTCCTTGGGCAGCGCCGGCGACCCATAGCCAAAGGCCTGTCTGTCAGTGGGACTCGGCGCCACCTCGGCCATGCCTGCGAGGCCCATGGCGCTGCGTGCTTTCGCCTCCGCGTACACGGGCTCCTTTTTGAAGGACTGGCGGCTGGGGGAAGACCTGTCGGGCTGCATGGTGTGGGGGGCCACGTGGGCGTTGTGGTGAGGGTGCACGTCAACCATGCGCACGTCGGCCACCCGATGGGGTGATGCTGGCGGCGTCTTGGAGCTCAGCGTGGGCAGGTGGCTCTCCGGGTACTTGCGGGATTTCTGTCTGTACAGGGACTGCTCCAGCATCTCGGGTGGCATGGCAGGGTTGCAGTAGGTGCTCGACGACCGCATGGCCCCACGGTGATAGGCCATGACATGGTCAGGGACATCGAGGGGGTGCCCGCCATGGGGCACTGCCACACTCATCCTCCCCTCGTGGAACAGGTAGGGGTCTCCATACAGGCCCTCGTTGCGGATCAGAGTGAGGTTTTTGCCGCTCATGTCCTCATCGGGCTTCACGTCCCTCCTCTCCAGGATGGCACTCGGGCTGGGCGAGATGGACCGTGAGGCCGGCAGGCTGGAGAGCCGGTCCCGGGGGATGGTGGCGTTTCCTGGCACCCCCAGGGGCCGGCCGCCTCCGTAGGGAATGCGGGACGGCGAGGGCGGCATGGAGTGTGGCACCGGCGTGGCCGGCGGCGAGCTGGGCAAGGCGTGGGCAGCGGAGCTGGGCCGGGAGCCGCCAGGCCCCTCGCGGCCCGCGTAGGCCATTTCCCTCTGCATCTGCAAACGAGAGGGAAAACACACAGGGCGCCACGTTACTGAAGGAACGGAGCGTGACGCGAGTCGTGAGCGCCTTGACATCAACTACAGAAAGCAAGCAAGCTCCCTCCAAAAATATCAAGTAATTTGACATACAGATAACTAAAATACCTTGAGACTTCAATGCCTAGAGAAAATAAAATCCACAAACAGCAAGAAAATGGATTGTGTTTTAAAAATGCTTTTATTTAGCAGAATACCATTTTATATTAATCTCATCCTATCCTACCCAAGCTGTGATCACAGTTTTTAGCACCTGGTGCTCTAGGTACACAAAGCATATACTGGACTTGAACAGTTTAGTGATCCAACAAGCACACAGGCTATAGTTGACTGATCCCAAACAAGGGAGAAAACGCTGGTGTTTTTGGCATCATATGTAAGTCCAAGTCCTCAGGCAAGTAAAATAAGTATCATAACCAACTAGCCATTTACTTCATAGCATGCATTTGCCTTTTCTAATTCCTTGACATGACCTTTATTTCTATGCACAATAATGTCTTACACCAAGCACAAGGAAGGACATGCGCAAACATTTATTGACAACAAGATATTTGAGTTACATGAAACCGTTAGCCTATATAAGGCACATGCCAAAAGCTTCCTGCTTTGTGATGAAAGATAAGAGTTTCGGACACTTTGTGGACCATGTGCTACAAAAGCAACTGAACATTTTATTAGTGTCATATAAGCAGCAACAGTTAGTGCTATCAGGAATGAATGAACAAGCAAGGAAAAGAACAGGAAGACACCTGCACATGAGTGTTTTGTTAACCAGCTATGTTTGAAAACTGCAGTGAAAAACATGCATTGACTTCTGAGACCAAAATGTCCCGCCCTGCCCATGAAGGACCTCTCCAGGTAAGCGAACATTGTTACTGACAGCCCATGTCACTGATGGGCACCAGATAAAATCTTTCTCTAGCACCCAAGCACTGCTGTGGTGCTTTTAAGGTCAGGGGGAAGATGAAAGTCATCAGGGAGCCATCATAGAGGTAAAAAAGGAAGGAAAAAAAATCACAACTTTTAAAATGCAAGTTGGCAACCTCAACTGTCCAACACCATCACTTTCAGGTGGGTCTGGAAAACTCAGTGTCACTGAACACATCCCTGATGTTACGCAGTGCTCACTAATTCACAGTGGATGTTGCTGATCTGAAATCTTCACCATTTCCCTGCCGCTCACTCCCTGTTTTGGCCATATGGCTGGATCCACTGCAGTTAGTGATCCACGGCTGACAAAGCAAGAAATTATATTCCACTCCTGCCCCACCACAGGTTTTTCCACTGGTAAAGGAATTACAACAGCGGCATATAAACAATTGCTGTTCTCATCACAGCAGGCTCCATGCTTGGGCATTACAAATGACGTTCCCCAAGGCCAGAGATCAAAAGTTTGCAGTATCAGGTATCAGGAAGAAGAAAGAAGATAACCTGACTTTGGCCGCAGCAATAATAAATAAGCCTAACAGAACAAAGGAGTGTGCTGGGATGGGTTATAAATGAGCCAGACAAAAGTCTTCCAGCCAAGGAGTTGGGTCATTTTTTTTAATATGCACAGAGGAATACTGTCATATGGAATTTGAAATAAAGCACAACTAAACAGTTCTAATAAAATTATCAGTGGGCATTCAACGTAGTTGTCCATCCAGATTCACAAAACACTGCAACACGCTCAGCTGTATTGCACATTCAGATGTTAGACCTAAGCCAAAGAATGAAAAGCCTCCTGCTGACTCTGGCAGCTTTGGGGTCACAGCTCCAGGGAGATCCAGCTAAAGCTACAACAGGTACATGAGAAGTATTTCAAGGCACAGGAACCACAGACACAAGGCTCCACTGGGTTACAGTGAGAGCGTGAGTCCAGTGTTAGCAGTAGAGAGAAAATTTCCAAGGAAAACTTTGAAAATGACAGGTTTAATAATATCTAACCTCTGGACCTCATATTCCTGTATATACTCATTCATGTATAAGTCAAATAAAAACTTCAAAAAAAATTCTGTTTTTCGCATTCAA
The DNA here is from genome assembly GCA_032353885.1 of Nothura maculosa. Taxonomy (NCBI): domain Eukaryota; kingdom Metazoa; phylum Chordata; class Aves; order Tinamiformes; family Tinamidae; genus Nothura; species Nothura maculosa. The sequence goes on from JAUBOD010000947.1 coordinate 691,317, forward strand.
GTATTGTCATACATTAAGATGGAAATAAAAGAGTTCACACATAGGACTAATGTATGGCTCAAAACACAACTGGCCAGAACGTGACATTTACCCTATGTCCACGTGCTGACCTATATGCTCCTGTTTACTTTTTGCTTTGCATTAAAATAGCACGTAGCCCAAACGGAGGCCGTACTGGGCTGGGCAGGGCACAGATACTTGCACGGACAACCCCTTCCTGAAAAGTTCACATACTATTTTAATACGTGACTCAGTCCCCGGGTGGAGCGTGCAGAAGGGGAGCAGGGACAGAGCCGCGGAGTCCAAGGGTGCCCATGGCACAAACACTGGGGCCTGCGGCCTGCACAGGGCCCTGAGCTGGCGACAGGGTGGCGGCACTCGGCCTGCTGTGGGGATTACGGCATCCGCTTCCACCTGTTCAATATCTTCACTCATCCTGCTTCCCTCCTCTCTAAACATCTCCAGATTCTTCTCTGAACACCTCCAGATTCTTCCCTAATGCAACTTCTAAAACGTCTAGGATGTTTTTCTCATCTATGTCTTCTGTAGGATATTCGAGGCATGCTAGCTGTCTCTTCCTCTCATTTATACAACTAATTCCTCTCATTTATACAACTAATT
>JAUBOD010000947.1:699116-714183 GCA_032353885.1 Nothura maculosa
AGAAGCTTGCAAAGGAGTCAATGGGATTTTTTCTTAAATACAACAAGATAGTGCAGTCCATCAGAAGCCAAATGGGAAGGCAGCTTGTTGATAACTTTTTTTCAACCGAAGTGAGGTATTATTTCTATCTCCACCCTGCCTTTTTTTTTTTTCCTCCAATTACGGTTTTACTTGAACTCATTAGTCTGATATGCTGATCCAGCATCTAATTTTGAGCTAAGAAAGGGGTAGTTGAGGGGAACAAAGACCTTGTGGCATCATCCACAGGATGTCCTAGAGCTTCTGCCTTTGTCACACAAGACTCAAGGTCGCAGAAGGACTTCCCCGCAGATCATCTGCTCAGGCAAGCAGGGTGACACAAGCCTCTCAGTGAAGTTATCCATTTTCTGCAATGTGAGTGAGATCGACCTCTGGCTTTGTCCTCAACTATTGAGCAGAGGAGGAAAAGAGTAATCTTGTCCAACTCTGGTACCAGCTGTTTGCCTATAGTGAAAAACGTGGGGGCAGGCTATGCACCCAGCTAGGCTATACTGGTGCCACTGTCCTCTCTGTGCATGACCCTAAATAGCTCTTTCACATTAGTCTCAGCTTTCTCTCCATATTTATACCTGCAAGTTTATCTGTAGCCGCACCCTGAAGATGAAAATTGTCCAAGACCACTTGGAGTTTGGGAGTTGAAGCTAAGGAAGCAGGAAGGGTGCAGAATAGTTCTCCCTATGTCTACATCTCTAGATCTATGTAGAGACCACACTGTCTTACCCCAAACATACATTTTATTCCTTCTTATCTCTGCTTCCTGATTCTGAAGGCACTTAATGAAATGGACATGTCTTGGGGTAGAAACATGTATCAAAATTCTGTCCTCTTACAGTTATTCCAAACTCCTAGTTCTTCTAGAACAAACACACACATACTCCTCTTCCACATACAGAGCCCATAAGTAATAGCTGGAATGAACCACTATAAAGGAAAAATGTCATTTTAAAGCCTCACTGCTGGCAAAATGACGGCCTGGTAGAACAGATGGCTCTTGCGATGCTGAGCAACCTGTACAAGAAGCCTTTGAACCTGCACACGGGAGCATCTTGGCTCCAAGAGAACAACACTTCATTGTAACAGGTATAGTAATTTTCTCATATACACATAAGTTAACACACACCCCCATATATTTATGTGTATATATATATATATATATATACACACACACACACACCCCAATTTTTTTTTGCCTAAATTTTAGTGATGGCAAATGTTGAGCATAATAAGGAATTTTAAACTTTTAGAGTTTTAAAAAATTAAAGACAGATGCAATCAGGCAAATCCTGAGAGTGCTGAAACCTTTGTAGCCTCTCAGGCTTTGACTTTACTAGAGCCAGCTCTCACTGCAGTCACATGAAGAAGGTTCAGCAAAACTGAACCATTATGTCAGGTCTCTGTACCCTGTAATTTAAACCTTATGATGTCCCCTTATTTCTGCACTGATTTCACAAAGGTAAAGTGCCTAGTTATAGCAAAGGCTGTATCACATACATGCATAAAATATCTCCCAAAAGTTAAGGTGACATTACTGCTTGCTCTATATGGAAGATTTTTTCCTCACTTACTGTTAGCTCCATCAGAAGAGAGTCAGGCACCCACAACAGTCTGCACATGCCCTCCTCAGGCAGGGGACACAACCTGCCCACTGGACCACACCACCTCTCTTCCCTGACTGCAGTGGCGGGTAATTTCCACCCTAAACTTAGGAGGATCAGACTTTTTTCCCCCCTTCATAAGCCTGTTTATATGCCTTTTTATTCAGTCTATTTTTGTTTTCATCTTTTTTTTTTTTTTTGGTAACTCAGACTGAGATGCTGTAACTAAAATTGATAATGGCAGTTTTGTTCTAACTACTTCTTGCTCGTCCACACAATGAGCCGCTTGGTGGCTTGGTTATATTTCATTGTTTCTAGCCTGAAGTTGCTAATAAATATTATTTATTTGTCAACAGACAGAAACATCTCCACTTTTCATTCACTAGTACCTCTGTCCTACCATTATCACTTTTTCTTAAACCTAAGCTTTTTCAGCCTAAATGCTGAGGACTGGATTTGTAACATGAAATTTCTCCTGCACAGTCAATAAGCAAAGCAAAAATATTAATAAAAAAATTAGATACAGTCATATGCTGCAAACATTTAAATAATTATAAGTCATGAAACATGGAAAATACAGAGTAGGTAAGAAGAAAAATGACAGGCAAAAAGGAAATTCACCCTTGAGTGGAAAGTATCCCAAGGATGGAAACTATAGGAGAAACACAGAGAAATGCACAAAAACGCAATCCACAATCAAAACAGGCTGTGAAAGACAGCAGGGATGAAAGAGAATAAGACTGGAGGTGGGTGCTGAGAATTAAATAAAGGAAAGGGATAATACCTAATACAGGAATAAAAATAGAAGAATTAAATTAGGAGTAGAGGAACTGATGAGAAATAGAGGAATTAGAATGTAGTACATTCTAGAGGGAAAGGGAAATTCAACACTAATAATAAAAATGCAGCGAGGATGAAAAACAAGAGCAAGAGTGGAAAACATGAGTTAATGCAAACTTTCTTCAAGGCTGAAAGATCACTTGTATATCTAAAGGTTTTTATTCTTGTATCATCCAATGGCCCTTCCCATTCCTAGACCAAACGTGCGTTTTTCAGATGTAAAATACGAATCCAAAAGTAAAGAGAAAATGGTATGTTTAAATTCCTGTCATAAATAGGTTGACCTAACAATGTGTACTAGACAAGATCTAACTAGAAGGGCAGGTTCTGTGTTCACCTGCTCGTATCTTCCCTGAGCTTGTTTGCACTCCCAAATTGTCACTGTCACCAATTAGCTGCCAAAAGACCTTCAGCAAACACTGGGCAAGCTCTGCTTGGAGGGGAAGGGAGCACGAGGCCATGGGAGGCCTGGCTCCAAACAGTCCCATGAGGCCTTCTAGTCTAGCCACGCTACAGGCAAGGTCAGCAGCGCTCTATGGACACCGACGTGTGGATGAGATGTCACATGTTGTGTGTGGGCCTGGCCCGTAACACAGTTAACTCCCCACAGGCCACATGGGGATCACAGTGTGTCTGTGGGGGGGTTACTCGCCCCCAGTATTTGGTTGTTGAAGCTATTGCCCAGTACCAGTCTGCACAACTTCATTCCCGGTCAGCAAGACAAACAGCCAGATCAGCCAACCTGGCAGGCAGTCATTTCTGCATATTTATGAGTGTATTTCATTTCTCACAAATAGATGGAACGTGAGAGCTAAAAATAATGTTTAAATTATCCAATTAAGCAGAAAGGAGATAATAAATCTCTCATATTTCATTTTCCTATCTTTCCCTAGTGCACTTTCCAGACAGAGTAGTTGTTAAGCAAACCTCTTGGCATTTCAGACAGGATTTTTCAGGGTGTTATCACATATGACAAAAATACAAAATAATGAAACTTTACACATCTCAATTATAGAACAGTCAGATCACTGGTTTGCCAATATCTGCATTTATCTCAGCTGTGTAGCATGGCCTACCCACCCCAGGCCTACCCACTCCATAAGCTGTTCGACTCTTTGCTCTTTGGACTGACCACACAAGAGCTATCAGCGATTTAAAAAGAAAAAAAAATGTTATTATGATACTCTTCACAGTTAATGCTGCATTCAAACTACTTGTTTGTTTCACTTTTTAGGCAGAATTCTCTGAAAATAAACAGGAGTTGTCTAATTCACGAGGGTGTAGCAGATCTTTCTTCTCTCCACCCCCATTCCCCTTCAAGAGATCAAGCACATCATGCACGTAGCATAGACGGCCACCACCAGTGCAGAGAGCCAAACCCTTCAGACCATTCTCTATTTCAGCACTTCCTCCGGGCACTACTGAACTGGTAGAGACATCATTTTTTTCCCCAAAAAAGGAATAGTTGCAAACATGTACATTTCTAGTACAGATCAGCATTTTTATTTGGTTTAAATATGCTGTATATCAGATTTCTGCTCTTTAAAAAAGGAAACACTCTTAGTAACTGAACTCATAAATCAAAATAAAGTATGGCTTTCTGAGTTTCTGTACTAACGATTCAGCTCTTATTTTTGTTCCATATTTGTGGCTCTTCCCACTGCGCTGAAGCCAAATAAAACTGAACAAGCTGATATAGTTAAACAAAAACAAAGGAATACATAACCTTTAGTCTCATCTGGCGTTACCGAACAACTGAGTCAAAATGCAATTTCTATTACATATGGACATATGGAATACATTAGGATGTAAATAATACAAAATATTACAAAATACAGCTGATATTTAAAAGATCTACGAATTATGTGTACACCTGTAACCAGCTGTTTCTCCCAGTATAAGGATATAGCAAATCAGAAAAAATACTTTTCTGTGTTGAGCTTTGGATTCGTCGCTATCTGCGTAAGGAATGCTCATGGAAACCTTATGTACCTAGATTTTGCAATATATATGTTCAAGCTGAACTGTGTCTCATAGCTTTAAGGTCCAGCAAGTATTTGCAATTTTCGGGTATATCTTTTGCAACACAAAATGTGCTATCAATGCATAAAGACTGGTCAGCATGACCGAAGAAAATAATTGTTTATCCTCCAGTGAAACTATCTTTGGTAAATATTAAGTGTTTGTGCGACTAATCTTTACCCAACACCCTTTTTTCACTCGGTCTCACATGGAGTTCTAATTTGCAATGATGTTAAAAAAAGGTATTTTTATAGCGGCATGGCAGAATACTTGTGTTGCTTGCTAATATTTGCAACTGTCTTGTTTATGACAGCCGAGCTTCTTTTTTAACCTCAGCTCTTACATGCATCTAAGAAAAGACAATTTTACTGCTAACTCTTTCAGAAGTCTAATTGCTTTTCTGGAATCCTCGATAGAGGTACAATTCAACGCAGAGAATAATCAATATCCACATACTGAACATATGTGGATATCTTCTAGATATTGGGTGCTGGTTTACTTCCCTTCCTTGACTAAAGTGTTCATCAGACTTACCTAGGATCTGATTTATTGAAGTAAATTCTGTGCCTTTCACTAAGTCTGAGTCGTGACCATGAAGCATCACATTTTGGATATGTGGAAAACTTCTCGGGGAAGCTTAGGTCCTGATTGATTACTGAATGGCAAGATTTAGAGAAGAAGAAACATTGCTTCTAAGTTTGTGCAAATATTAAGAATCACAGCACCAAAACACTCACCTCCACAAAGTGATTTTTACTCCTTCTTCCAGTAGAAATTAATCTAGAAAGCTAAGTAGAAGCCATAAAACTTGGCTGGATTTTAATACTAAAGCAGAACATATGGGACTCGAGCAATTCAGAAAAGCTACTTGGTTTATAAAGCAAGATTGGCTCTCAAAAAGGTAGGTCACAGCCATGGCTATTTTTTTATCATCTGTCAATGTGCTTAGGGAGCTCTGGCAACATCTGACTCTGCCAAGGACTTAGGCATTTTAAGTAAACAGCCAAATTACTGCAAATTGTTCTACTAAAAGCGTTGGTAATAAAAAAAAGAGCAAAACATCCAAACAATTGGAACAAGGAAGTATTCTGTAAAAAAAGGTGGAGTAAGACTGAAACTAGAAAATAGCAGACAGTAAAAACAGACTCAAATCCAATCCTTATGTTTTTATTCAGGGAATGTTCCCAGTAAAGGCAGCGAGAGTTTTACCCAAGAACATCAGACTTCCATGAGAGATGTGGCTTCCAACTTCAGCGATGGGCTGAAGGGACCTTCACACAACAGAGATCATATGGTGGCGTTAAATAACTCCATCCGCTCCAGGGCAAGGACCAAGCAGATCTCAACATGAAAGCCAGGCTAGCTTGAATGCAGCCTGTTAGAGGGAAACAAAGAACTCTCGCTGTAGAAACCCCATTAAAACCACTGTATCATGGTCTCATGACCTACTTCCACACCGAGAACTGCTGGGGAGTTTCTAGGTATCTGTGGGATCTGCTATCTGACACTCCTCTTGGACTAACTGGAAGATTGCTGTGTGGGTGCGGCAAGATCATGTTCCTTGAATATTTTAATATCAAGAACATGATATTTTCTTTCACAGCAGGCTTCAAGGAGATTTAAAATCCATCTGTAGTATTTGAGAATTGTAAAAGAATACATAATTTTACATTCTGGTAGAGTAACACAATCTATAACCTTGTATATTTTACAAATTATTTTTGTCTGAAATAAATATAATCCACCAAAGTACACAACCAGCCTATTTAAAAAGCCACAATGCAGTATCCACCCAAATATTATGCAACATCTAAACCTCTAAACAACTAAACGTTAAATTGACTTTTTGTCAGATGATATTTGAGATTATATTGTGTTATGCACAACTACAATAATAAGAAAAGAACTTTTCTGTTAAATTTTATCCCTTTCCCTTTTAACTTAGGTTTTACACGGCAGGCAGTATGGTATATCAAAGGACACATAAATGAAAGAACAGGTACATTTACAAGCTTTCATCACTGTCTGATTTGATGCAGCTACTTCTCAGTATCTGCTTCTCTGCAGTTGCATAAATAATTGGCAAGCACTGACAGCCCGTTCAAGGAAAAGGTAGTAAAATCAGTTAAAAAAAAACATAGAAAGAACAGCAGAAATGTCTTCTATGTGTTTTGTTCAAATCACAGTAAAATTTGTGATTGTCATTTGGAAAATAACTGTTTATATTAAATAAAGTTTCAAATGAGGCATAAAACCAGAAAGAAGAATTCAGTAATTTAAAAAGCAATTAAAAATCTGTTTTCTCAAAACGTTTAAGAAAGAAGGAATGTAGTTTCCAAGTTTGCTTCTGATTTAAATTCTCTGTCAGTCTGAAACTATCCTTCAGTTTTACACACATACACACACGAAAGAAATTATACATCTTTCATTATTTACAAGCATCATCTTACCTTACATCTTGTGGTGAGTTCCTTTTCTAGAAGACTTTGGCAGGTATTTTAGTACCAAATTAGTTTCACCAGAACATGCCATTACATTTTCTCTTTCAAATAAACCACTTTTTCCCCTTTTCCCCAGACAAAATACGTGGGCTAAAAGCGCTGCAGCGTCTCTGTTCACGCGGTTTCATGGACACTCAGAGGCTTTCTTTCTACTGCATGAAAGTTAAATCTGAGCAAGGCAGGCATTTTTCCCGTCCCGGAAATCAGTATAACCAAAACCAATGCTGAGCTAATGAGAAATGTTTCTTCCATGTGTTCTGTTTGGCAGACACTGCAAGTCATATCAAGGAAACACGTGATGTTTATAAATACAATATGGCTCATGTTGTCATAACCTCTCAATGACAAAAAGAGCATTAGAAAAGCAGACAGCAAAACAGCAGGAAAGATGAGATTTGTATCCTTTGGAAGGTCTCTATCAGATAATAGACACATTAGTGTTTGCATTTTTCTTTTTCCTATTTTTTTTCTTTTCCAAGGGGGAAAAAAATTACAGTAATAAGCTCAGTAAGGAACACACATGGCAACTTCTTTACACACTATCCTATAAGCATCCTAGTGCTAAACACATCCAGCAACTCTATTGCTTGAATTCTTTTCCAATAAATACTTTTGGTCTCGATACCTCCAGTTACTTCCAGGGATTGTATGCGTGGTTTCTTTTTTAGCCACAGTATGCAAGGAACAAATGTAATCTTGACAGCATTTGCAGTTTGCCTTTCATGTTTATTAATGTTAAGATCACAAACATGCCAATAAAATACAGTTAAGCATCTCAAGAAGTTGCATGTGTGTTTACACATATTTTAAGAACACGGAATGACGAGCCTGCATCTGCTATCTCTGTATCAGTCCTGCAAACCAGCACGGAATCTCAGGCTCCTGCTCTGCTGTAAGCTCACAGGAGGTTGTTTGAAGAATTTTAGCAGTAATAGGATTTTTCCTACGTTCACAAATTGCACATGCATAATGTATCACAGACTTTGTACTCTGCCACTTTCAGGATGAAAATGAAAAGTTGCTTTTACACAAGTTGGGTAGGAAAGGGTGGTCAAGGCAACAATTTATTCAATTTACCAAATGTCTCTACCATTTTGCCGAACTCCTTTTGACCTGATCCCTCCTTCTCTTGGCAGCCCACACTGCCCATCATTCCCTGGGACATCATGATCTTTTTCTGTCATTGTAACTCCCCCAGAGGTGGAGTTTCCAGGTGCTCGCACCTATCTAGCTCAGCTTGATGGAACTTGCCCTAATTGCTCTTGGAGCAAACAGGAGAGACAGTCTCTAAAAAGAAATACCTTGCAGTGTGCTCCACACAACAGCAGCCACAAGAAGCATTCTTTGAATACTCCGACCTCACCCACCCAGCTGAAGGTTTAGGATAAAACACTGACCTGATAAGGTCTTATATTCCAGGTAGGGAATCAAGAAAAAACTTGGTGTGCCCATAACATTTTACAACAAAATGACTCTCAGATTTTCTGACAGGTGGTTGGGAGAGAGACTGCCAAGCAAAATAGCCATCTTTTTTTATGAAGTGAAATTTCCTTCTTGATTCTCAAACTGGCAAAGCCCAAACAAAACTACTGCAAAACCCAACTTATTAGTTTCCAAGTGTGCTACTAGAAGTATAGACAAGTGGCAGTGTCGGAAGGGTAAGACTGTAATTTAGCTATCCTTCCCCTCTCAGACACTCCAAAAAGAATTACTAGGACAGGAGATGCACTACGCACACAGAGCAGGGTAAATGCTGCTGCTTCCCAAAGCCTCAAGGCATCAGGATAGCACCATGGCTTTGCAGCAACAGAGAGGAAAGAGAGATGTGCCACATCCAAAGAACTTCAACTGATTCAGTAACACACAAAAACCTTTCTGTTCTTTCATGTCACTTACACATTATACCAATATATATTGGTATACACCTGTACAACATACCAACAGACATGAATGTGAGAAGAGAAGCAACTTGGACATTGCACTTAGTAAAGAGACTTAGTAAAGACTTTTCCTCCTTGAATTTATGCAAATAAAATGTTAATTCAGCTGGTAAGATGATCAGGCAAGTGGTATACATGGAATTTAAAACATGCCTGACAACAAAAAGGTCATCTAAAACTTCTACTTTGGGTCATAAGACAACACTATCTCAGAAGAAAGTTTCATAGCACAGAGAGGAGCAAGAAGTGCAGTACAGCAATATGAAGATGTATTTTTCCAAAGAAAACAGCTGCTACAGATTTGCAGTGTCAATTTTGGGAAAGGGATAAAAAGGAAAAAAACACAAACATAAATACTCAGTGAGACAGCACTATGTGGCTACCACTTGCTTGAACAGCCTACAAAGCAGCACACCTGTCAAGCAAAACACACTCTTAGAGACGTAAATGGCCAAGGGACAGCAGCAGTAAGCAAACAAGGCACCCCTGAGGATTTCAAGAGAAAATTTTCTATAGAACATATTTAAACCCCAAGAAAGAGCTCTTTTCTTACTCACAATCCATTCAGAGAATGCATGAAAGAAAGAAGACAAAAAAAGATCAGAATTAAAGGACATGAAAGGTGAGCAGTTATATAGGACATCTCATTGCCCAGATCCCACATTCCTCTCACACATTCCGAGTTGTCTCATCCATATGGATAATACTTAATACTTCAAGTGTTACTGACAATTCTTATACAGGTCTCACATCTGTTTAGCAGTTAAAACAGGTGTCCAAGCTGGCAGCTAACATTATTTTCTGAGATTATTTTGAATCTATTACATGGAAATGATTATAAATCATAGGAATAGAAGCCTGAACATCATCAAATTCAGGGATAAAACTTCCGAAGGGAAAAGAAGACAAACAGTAGAAAAATCTGTAAAATGCAAAATTCATCTCCAAAATGCAGAAAACTCCCCACAAAGTTGTGACTCACACATGGCAGCTGATACAACATTCAATATCCCAATGGAAAAATGTACTTACAACTCCTAATTCTTGATAGTCTAAATACCATTCTTTAAACTGATCTGACAATAAGCTGCTTATCTGTAGGTTTTTTGAAACGGTTCACCCTGAGGCTGTGCACAGTTACAGTACTTGCTCTTTGCTTCCCGATGCAGTGAATTTAGTGCTCAATATTATCATCATGCCAAGATGCACATGGGAAAGGAAGGAGGGTAAGCAAAGTGTCAGGCGCAGTCCATTCTTTTGGGTACCACACAATATTAGTACATTAGATATACTTTTTTATATTATACTTTTCTACCCTTTTATCTGTTTTCCTTAGGAAAGGGACATAGCTAATCATGCTGCCCACAGGCTGATCTCTTCCCTGACCTGGTAAGTTGTGAATGAGTTGTGACATCACCTTCCTGACCAGAAACACCAAATTTACCAATGCAGGGTGGACCACATGAGAAAATAGCTGCTTTCTTGGATGTGCAGAATTTGGAGCAGTCTCTCTGGTACCTGAGTAAAGCCAAGCCATCTTCTCCTGACACTGTAACTTCTGTGGGGGACATCACCTTGTCACTTGACTGGTCAAGTTCTGGCCAAACTCACCCATAATCAGCAGGTATAAATGAGTGGATCCCTTGAACAACATAGCATTTTAACATAGGTAATATAAATTATACATTTTACACTGAAGTAACACCCCGGTTCAAAACCACTTTGCTAGGCACCAAATACCTGGAACAGGGGCGATGAAGTAATCTTTACCTCTGAATATAGGAGCACATTAGCTAAGAGAATATCTAAGAGAAGGTCCACATCACACAGTTACAGTGAAAGCCTCAGCACAGTCAGCATCACTGCACATGGAATAAAAACAGCGCAACTCTGACTTTATAAAGCCACAATATTGTAGGAGTTAACATCATGATGTGCAGTGATAACATGCTATGCTTTTCAATATGAACAAATGGAGATACACTTAACTACTGCCGCAGGAATGTAGCTAGAATTGAAGAATTTCAGAGCCTTAAAGGAAGACAGTAAAACCAATCACATCAGTCCTTTGAAGCACATCTATCTGCCTTCTCTTGTTCAGTGTGCAGTAGTGTGCATAATCAGGTAATCTGATTTCTGACCTATCAAAAGGACCATTTTGTATCTGAAGCAACTAAGTGAGAGATGGTTGAGGACATTGCCTGCAAATAAACCACTGCAATCGTACTAAAATAACGATGCCCCAAACTGTCAAAATGGCAGGAGTATTTACATGAAACATCAGTAATAAAGCAGCATGACACACATGGAATTGACAATGAGAGCAAGAAGCAAAGGCAGAGTTAAGCAAACAGCTTGGCAGCACCCTCTGTTAGCTGTGTAACCCCACTGCCACCACACTGTGCTGTGAGGTGCCACGGACACTGCTGCTGCCTGCCCCCAAATCCGGCAGCATCCAGCCTGCTTCCCTGAGGCTGCATTCCAGCGAGAGACAGGAACAGTGTCCGGGACAGAGGGAATACCTTCCAAAAGTTATCAGTTTGCAATATAAAACTGGACTTTAGGAAATGACAAAACCATTTACACTGTGACAGGTGCTTATCAGTATTTCTTGCCTGAAATGGCCATTTACAAAGTGTTTTAATGGACTTCAAGCTAGCTACAACTGCTCAGCTACTGCTAATGCAGTCCATTCTGCAACTGTTGCTACAGTAAAATAACATCAGGCTGTACTTTACCCCCCATAAAGCATTTGGAAGCATGAAATAAGAAGCTGTATAAACTCTTAACACAACCTATGTCCTTAAATAAGTAATTAAAAACTATGCTTTGATTCACAAGCTTTAATGTTAGTAAACAAGAACAAAAAAGAGTTAATGCTCAGGGCAAGTATTTGGAAGAAACAAAGCAGTTAAACAGATTATAGGGTGCATTATCAATTCCCCTTCTGTATACGTGTTGCATATATACTCCAGACTTTATGAACTGCTATATTTACATTACAGATATGAACATAAACATTTAACTTCAGAACTGGAGGAAAGAGAAGCAAAAAGCCAATTCTAGTACTTACCCTTATGTCTCCATTAACAGCTCTGGAGGTGTGATTAAATGCATGTGCAGGATCTTTGTTGTAAACTTTAAGGAAAGATCGGTCTTGAATATTCCTGGAATCAAAAGAACCAGCAGTGATAACTGATGCAGGTGCTTTTATTTACTCTGCTGCCCTAAAGTTTCAGGTAACACATGGACTGACATAGCAGGGCTGCAGCTGACCTATAAGAAAAACCTAAATGCCCTAACGTAGGCACACACACAAACAAACAAAAGCCAACTTTGATTCTCTTTCCCATGGGAAGTATCATTGCTTCACTGCAACTCCACACCCACAAAAATTAGATAGTGTTAAGTTTCTTTCAAGATCCCGCCATACAGTGGAAAACACTTTGAAGACAATACAGCTTCAATATTTACAAGGCACTCAGAAGGATTTCGTTAATATTTATTTACATGTTTTATTGTGTAGCCAACCCACATGAATTTTTGCTATTCTAAGAAGCAAGAATATCAAAAGAAAAAACAGTATAGCTGTTCTTGAGGCAATTTTAATTAACCATTTGTTCACAAACCTGAAAAAAAATCTGTAACAGCTAAAAACTCAGTAACAAACAAAACCAACCTCTAAACTTTATCTATATGAAGTTAATAGTTATCATAACAACTAAAAATAGATAACAGTTTTGATGAAAGTTACTACAGAAATGGCTTAGATGGAAAGTCCTAGGAAAGTCTCTTTGTGTTAAGTCTTTGTCCATTTAAAAATTTCCACATTTATGAAAGAGCTGGATGACAGAAGTTTTCCATTTTGTTTCTAAACCTACCTTGCAATAATTTTATGGCTTGGAAATTTGCATCGAGTCCCGATGATCCCTTGTTCAGACAGAATCAGTAGCAAAGCCTTGAATTTTAACAAACTCGCATCCCTTCAAATCTGCACTTCCTTTCATTTCACACTGGTGATCTCCAGAGAATTTACACATGTGACTAAATTCCTTTCCTCCAGGTGCAGCTACAGGCTCAGTGAACTGATCTTAATCGCTGGGATTATCATTTAAAAATGAAGGCAAGGATTCTTGGGCAGGTCTAATTTCTTTCTTATAATGTCATATTACAATCAGCAACTGCTTTGAATAGGGAGCTAGTCGGGACTTGTGCTGCTGCTGTAGATGTCAAGGAGTTATTAAAGAAACACCATAGCAGCAGAGGCAGATCGTGCCTCCTGTTTAAGAACTGCAGAGCTGATGAGGAGTTTAGTATTTATGAGGGGTTAGCTGTAAAATGCAGAGGAAAAGAGCTACCTTGTGGCAAGTTCAGGTTCTTACATTATTTATGGTAACATAAATCGTTTTCCGTCTTACAAACATGACACTTCTGCCTTGAGACCTGCACTGAGTGTCTCGGTTACAATTTTATGCCTCACACTTGGAAACATGTTCTTTTTGATACAAAACAAACCCATTTTTAGCTCGAGAAATGCCTTACTGTTCATTTAAGTTTTATCTCCTGCCTTTCTCTCTTTTTACTGATGGCTCCACGATGGTACTTCAACTAGCTGGAGTTTGTTTTAAAAGCATTCTCCATAAATATTTCTTGTAGAAACATGACACTTTAAAGTAAAACATTGCTGTAAGGCAAAGCAGCAAAATACTAGGCATTTGATCTCCAAAGTGAGTTCTGCTTCACCTCATGTTGCTATTCCAAGATAAACATTTCTGATAATAGGTATACGTTACTGTACCTTCATTATTATTATTATTATTTGCATTAATGCAGCTCCCAGATGCCCTTAACATGTTCATAGGCCTCAGTTTTCTGTGTGCTGGATAAACACCCCCAAAAAACAACCCCTTGACTAGCTTACAAGATAAACATAAGACACAAGAGACAATAGAAGACTGATAAGAGAACAAAAAGCAAGTAGACCGTGTTCTCTCCAGCCTGATAAGTAACAAGCAGATGCTGGCACCACTGCCCCATTGGCAGACAACAGCGCAACAGCAGGAGCGGGATGGGAAGAAGAGGGGGACTGGATAGGGAGTGACACAGAGGATTCATGGATGTTTATGGAGGACTCTTTCCAAGCCTAGGAGAGAGCATGAAGGCACTTGTTTGCAAATTAAAGACATGTACAATGAAGGTTGGCATTATCAGCTAAGTGGAAGCAGATGGCACTTGGTACCCAGCAAGGAATGAAAAGCAGGGCTGAAGTGGGCCTGAAGGGGCCCTCACACTGAAGACAAGTAGTTTCTATTTAATGAGACAGGGAAGATACAGCCAGAGGACAAATGAAAGAAAGAAAACAAAAAATCTCCTCTTGTCAAGCCAGAGAATGATCTTTGTTGCTTTATTTGAACGGATAAGAGTAAATAAGATCACCTGTGTGAAGCACAGAGAACAGAATGTTGCAGCAGTTGCTATGAAAGTGCTGATGAATTAGCTGAGTGTTTTAGCTGTGTGGTGGGCAAGGAAAGATTGTGTTGGAGGGATGGCATGCAGAAAAAAAACTGATGCAGAGCCTTGAAAAAAGGTTTAGAATAATGGGATTATGGGCTTAATTAGCAAGATAGTAACTTTTCCCTCCCTGTAAAATATTAAAAAAAAAAAAAAAAAAAAAGGCGAGGGGAAGGAGGAGGAAAAAGGAAGGGAGTATGATAATCTAATGAGGAAGAACACTAAGTGAGGTGAAAATAATGGTCCATGTGACTATGTTAGAAGAAAAGATTAAGATTTTAGCTTGAACAGAAGAGGCAGGATTCATCTCAGTCAAGAACTGAGATGGGTTCTCTCATCTATACAAATTAACAGACAATTTTATAGGGTGAAGCACAACCAGCTGGAAAGGTGGATGTAGAAATCTCCATTTCAGTTTGCTGAAATTTCATATTGCTCAGATTTTCATAGGTTAGATAGGAGGGATAGGTAAGTTCTTCAGGTAGATACTATAATTCAACTAATGTTCAGGGATATGATAAGGAAGACACAGACAGAAAAAAGGAATGGAAACATAATCCCTGAAAAAAAAACTCACAACACAAAATGATTGTTTGAAAAGAAATATAATTTCCATATG
>JAUBOD010000947.1:741030-760155 GCA_032353885.1 Nothura maculosa
CATGATCTAAGGGAAATGTGGCTTGTATCCTTAGCTCTCTTGTTCTTGTCTCATAGCAACATATCAATTCTAAAACAAGTAGATAGATGAGGATTTGTACTTAAAATACATAAAACTTGTCCACCTAGATCCAGAAGTCTCTTTCCTCTTAGAAAAGTTGTTCTGAAAGCCCATGGTGCCTCATGGGATAATGCAGTGGAGTTAGCAGTCTCTGAGCAAACACAACCTGACACAGCCTGACATGCCACATACAAACATGGAATCACAGCACTGGCAGTACAGGAGAACGATCCAGAGAATCCGGAGCAAGGCAGCTCCAGGACATCAATATGGCCCACTCTGTATTGCCTAATGAAGACACGGACGTGCCAACATGGGAGAAAAGTCATCAAGTCACTGCCTCAATCCAGCATACAGTCCTGAGCATGAAAGAGGTTTGAAGATATTTGGGCCTGAATCCAAACTGAAAGTATGGCTTCATTTGGCACTTTCACAAATATTCTTAACTTTGCATGTCTGCTTCCAAACTCACCAGCTCTCTGATGCCTTCATCAGCACTCTGATGACCTCCTAGTTATTTAAAGGAGCAATGATCTATTTCTTCCTTTCCTCCTATATTGGAGGGGATTTTTTTTCCATATGTGGGCATGCCTGTGGATATATATAGTGCACAATGATGGGAAATGAATTCAAGGAGAGTTTAGCAATTCCCAAAAGCGGAGAGGGCTGCAATCTCCCCCTTCCGTAGGGGCAAGTTCCTGTGACAATTCCGTATCTCCTGCTTCCCTCAAAGGTTGGCTACCTCATTGTTCCAGAAAAGTTGCCTATCATAGGAAGTAACAGGAATGAGCAGAGAAACAGGAAGTTAGAGCACATCTCACAGAAGATTAAACCTCTTTGGACTGGACTTCCTATGAAAATCCATGTAGAGCTGAAGAGCAGACTTATGAGCTCTCAGCAACCTCTACTGGCAAGCAGAGAAGCTCCTGTCTTCACACTAAGCAGAGTTTTATAGACTCTGTGTTTTTATTCCTGTACAGGAGAATCCAGAGCCTCTGCTGGTTTAAATGCCCATTCTGTGACTGACTTCAGCAGGATCTATGGTAGGGGAGCTTGGTTGGCCTCATGAATGGGAAGAATGACAGGGATTTTCAGTCTGCCACCACAGACAAAGCAGTGAGATTCCTGCTGAAACAAGTATTAGGTCTTCATGAGCAATGAAAGCAAACTGCCAGAATAAAAGCAGGACCACGTCCTCTCAATGCAGGATGAACACAGAAACAAATTAAGATGGGCAGATAGAGATAAAAAGACAAAAGGGAGAAAATTAACAGAAGAGCATAAGTAATGTCTTCTGGAAAAAGGGTGGAAAGTGGTGGATTCCAAGGAGGAGAAGAGAGGAGAAAGGGGGGCAGGGATGCTGTGCACAGGTAAGGGAGCAGTTGCAGATCCTCCTGAACCAGCAAGTTGGAGGAGGAAGTAACGCTGCAAGGAGAGAAACTGATTTCAGGATCCAATCCCTGCTGCAGTGAGAAAGGTGCAGGGAACAAAGGAAAGGTCTGCCAAACATGCCACTTTTGAACTTTAAACCAGCATGGAGTGAGCAGTGGCCTTGGAAAAGGTCTGGAAAGCCAAGAGTCAGAGGAGGAGAGCAAAGACGCCAGGAATGTGCTGAGCGTCGTCAGTCCATGGGAGCTGCCTGGCGAAGGCCGCCGGTAAGGCCGCATCCAGAGGATTAGCAGGCTGTAGCTCTGGGAGGACAGAGATTAATATCTCGGGGCTGCCTGTATTAGTCATTATCCTAGGGCCTTAAAAATGAGGGTGAATGAACTGTAAGGCTGCCTGGTGGGATCGGCTTGCTAAGCAGATCAAAGGGAAGGGTTCACCATTTTAAGCAGGATCAGGCCTGTCGAGCACTGAATGCTAAATCTCCAAAGGGAAAAGCAGATGCTTCAGACACTTCTGCTGATGATTTAGCAGCAGACATCTGTCCCACTGAATTAGTCTGAAATAATGTCACAGATCAGTGTTAGGAGCGACCGCAGCTCCGAGACGTGGGAGGTAACACTGGTATTCTTGCTGGCAGTGATAATAAAAAGCAAATGCTTTTTTACTAGGGCACTGGTACTGCTGTGGAAATGGTGGAATTAAGAATGTCAGGTTTTCTGATTTCTTCCAATTTCTGCAACAGGCCTCTGATTCACGCTTTAGATGCATTCAAAAGGGAAGTCCTTGCAAAGGCAGAGCACGTTAAGCAAGTTAGATTAGCAGGGGTCACCCAGGAAGATGATACAGGCCCTGAGACAAGAAGTGGCTAAAACTGGGCCTATTGCTCTGGTCTGAAGCAAAGGCAGGTAAAGCAGAACACTGCAAGGTCAATTAGCACTCGCTAAATTTACAGACTTGGGCTGAAGTCCTGTAGAGACCTGCGATCAGCTGATGCTGGAGAGAAACAATAATGAAAACACAAAGGGCTGGAAATTAGAACAGAGATCATAAAATGGGACTCAAGGAGAGGCTGACTCATTAGTTCTCTTCAGCAGCCTGAAGAAGAAGGGAGGGAATGAGGATCAAATGCCTATTTCCTGCGCACACAGATTTTGGAGGGAGTACATAAGAAAGTGGTATTTCTCAATAATGCTGGGATGGGAAAAGTCAAGATGGTAGCTCAGCTGGGTTCATGCCAAAGAGGCTCTTCTAATAGAAATTTTAAGAGCACAAAAATCTGCCAAATAAGGAAAACAGTGCAGTCTTTTCTCACATGAAAGGACAGAGTTGAGTACTGGATTAACTGTAAGAAATCTGCAAGAGAACATTTAGGCACCTGATGAAAAAATGGAAACGGTCATGACAGATAGTCCAAAAGGAAGCACAGAAATAAGGTCAGTCAAACGTAAACCAGGAATGCAGTCAGAAAAAGGAGAACAAAGCCAGAGGACTGCACAAAACATTAGTACCTCCTGTGTTTCAAGCTTTTGTTTTCTAGCAAAATGTAGATTTATATAGCATGCTTCCAAGTGTACACGTTCTCTGGCTCCCACTCACTAAATATTACAGCTGAAGATGATAAATGTGCTAACTTGGCAAACTACTTTTCTAAAACCTTTCAAACAACAAAATAAATAAATAAATCCCGAAAACCTTATGCTTAGGCTAATTTTAAGGAAAATTAAAACTAAAATAATATTTTGTCTAATTTCTTATAATATTTAATAAACATTAAAAAAAATTGAAGTAAGGCAGCCTATCTTTAAAAAACATCTCAATGTAATCAAATAATATTTGAATTTAGCGATGCTAAATAGTCAAGTTTTAAACACAATAAACTAAACCAGGTGGCAATGAAAGGGTTCAGAAATTCTCCAGGATCTCACAGTCTTCCTCGACTTGCTGTCTTCTCCAAACAAGTGGAGGGGCTATGCTGAAACTGTATTTTTGCATTGTCTCGACAGAAATACAATATTGTGGCTATACTGCGGATCACATGGCTAAAGTGAAAAGAAATCACTTCTTGTTCACCTTAGATGCCTTATAGATTTTTTTTCCGAGCAAGATCCTGAAGGGTATTACATACTTCAGTCTTGGTTCTTTCACGGATTTATTCCTAAAATTATGCACATAATTAAAAATAATGATATAAGAAGCCATTACAAGTCAACAGGACCATTCTCATGAGCAAAATTAAGTATGAACTGATCATTTGGCTGGTCTTGAACCAAAATACTTCCTATGTAAGACTGGACCCTAACACCTTCCATGTTGAGTGTTTGTCAACAACTTCCCTTTCCGCCCAATCCACTAAAATAACCAAGAAAATAAATGAAAGAAGCAAATCTTACATCTGTGATGTGCATACAGGTATTCAAGCATCACTGTGCAAACAAAAGGAAAAAAAAACCCTATAACATGTTAGGTGCAGGCTGCAACCAACTGATACCTGGATCTCATTCCTCTAAGATAATATGAACTGGATTAAGTCACTCTTTTGTGATGCAAAATTCTGTACACAAAAAGGCCACATTATAGAGACACAGGAAACTGAAAGAAACATTGGCTGGAAACCACCAAGTCAGTTCCTTAAGTGAGTCATGCAAGGAGGCTCCTCCGTGAGCAGTAGGCAGCTGCTCCCACTGATTCTGGTAAGATGTGAAGGGAAATCACAACTTGCATGGATTCAGAAGCTTCACTTTACTAAGCTAAATGGTAAGAATAGACTGTACCATTTTCCCTAAGTGTCTCACACTTCACACTTTTATCTTAGAAACAGAGACAAGGAGGAAAACAGTGCCCTGGGGTGCAACGAGGAAACCTTGGTGTGCAAGATGCTGTTTTTCCTATTATTCATTGCTACCACCTATCATTATCCTCCCTTCCTGGAATCACAATATGCTGTTGAAGATAAACAACAAAAAACAAATCTTACAAATTGTTACAAATCTTTACACAGGAAGAAAGAAACAATAATGATCTATAAAGAATCAGATTTTCATGGGCTCTCTCCAATATTTTGAAAAGTAAGAGACTAATAGTGACAATATCACCTTTAAAAAATATGGTTGTCGCTTTCTCTCATTCTGCAGTGGTATTTTTCTCTTAAGTTTAAAAGTTGGCTGACTTGGTTATTCACAAAATAACCAACAGTGTTAAGAAAAGCATAGTATGGAGTACAATGACAACTAATGGCCTAATGAGAACATCCTCTGAAATGCTGAAAAATTCATGGTCTTGTCCTCTTTCATTTTGCTCAGATGTAATTGTAACAATTCTTTTGTAAGTTATTTCTCCTTAGAATTCATTTTGACCTTGACAATTAATTAAATGTACCTTTTTTTCTAAGCGGTGACTAGATCATCCAATTAAACCTTATGAAACCTTTTCAGAGGGATCAGTCTAATACTTTATATTCAAAATGATAAACTTGCAGCCCTTCTCCTTGCCCCAAAAGAACAACATAGTAATTATGTAGTATTTATTCCAAAGAAAGCACAAACAAAATGTCACTGTACATGTATTTTGTTCCACTTCCATGCTGGCTTCCTCTATCAGACGTAACAACAGTAATGGACAGATTTTCTAAAAAGTTTATCCCTAAAACACTGAAGCACGGACACTGCAGGTGTCTGCCAATAATGACCATTTTGACTAGCGATCTAGACAACATCAGGAAAGAGATGATGCAATCTAGGATCTACACAATGGTGCAGGATAATATCTACACATATCCTGATGCAAGGGAACGGCGCTCAATAGCCTGAGTTTGTGCTCGGCTCTAAGGGAGAGCTATAAACTTCACTTATGCGAGTCAATAGGCCCTAAGCTCTTATAAGAACATATGTCATGGAGCAGAAGCAATTTAGAGACCACATCAAGATTAATCTAGGTGAGAAGAATCAATGCAGAACTGTACTGACAACCTTTTCCTTGATGGGTGTTCTCTTACTTATTATTGATATGCTAAAATGCTCCCAGACAACTGTCATTAATCAGAACTCCCTCGACCACAGAAAAATAAGTGAATAGATTTGGTAACATTCAGTTTAAATGATGCATAAAAGTAATTTTCCAAAGGTTTTCTAATTCATTCAGAAAAAATAAAATCTCCAATCCCTTTGTGTCTAATCAGGTCTACAAAAACATCCAATCATAGCTTTCTACATCCCAAGAGTTAGCAAGCCTTGGTTCCCATTCCAGCACTTAATGAAGCCATTTTTCCTGTCCCTGGTCCATCATGTAATGGACATTCATAATATGTAGCCACCTTAAAAGAGTTCTGTAATATTAACTCACAAACAGTTTCCAGTGCACAAAAGGGAATAGAAGAGTATCACATTTATACACTACATTAACTTTGCTCTTAACCTTTTCCAGGGATCATAGAGTCTTAGCATCACAGTGTTGTGCTTTTTTTTTTAATGTCAGTGTCCTAGATTTTCTTTTAGAAAATCTAAAATTTTGATCTACAACATCAAATTTGAAAAGACTACTTGTCTTATTCCTAACAGACTTTATTATCTTCCACTCTTTCTTAAATATGTACCTCTCATGTACACAATTAAACTGGAGATATGAGCTCACAAGTGCCTTTGTGCAGCAAATACCAGCTCACACTTGAGAAGGGAATACAGTAATTAGAGTGGAATCCAGTTGAGTCACTCAGCCTTATTATCTTACATTATCTGTTATCTCACATTAGTGAGATAAATAGCAAGTACAAATAACACTCTACACAAACAGTGAGGCTGTGGAATGAATCCTTGTGTGCTTTCAGACACAACCAGATATCAGAGCTATGATATTAGGGGATAATTAATACCAAACAACATGAGCTTATGGAAAATTACCTTGATATCATTACTGTAAAACAAACTATAGTTTTCAATGATAAGGAAAATTAAATATAACTTTTTATAGAGAGATATTTAAATATGTATTGTTCAAGAGTCCATACTGCAGTATGTTTTCCTATATGTAGAGAACGCTGCATCTTAAAGTTCTCGACTAACACTTATATGATACAACATATACCCAGGATTAAGCCATAATACAGCTCATTCATTAGAAATGGCAGTTTAAATATAGCCCATTTGGAAACAATGCAGGATGCTACTGGCTTTACAAGCCCTACAGAACTAGAGCTAGAGCTGGATTTCAAGAGTTGATGTCATAATTGTTCACAAGCCAACACAGGGCCTTAAAACTGAAAAGCCTCTAGAATCTATAAAATGGTTTCCAACTTGTAAGGCTTCCAGGCCTTGCGCCAGCGAATAATAACTTACCATATAGGTTAGGTTTCCTTAGAGGAGAAAATGGGGGAGAGGATAAGACATTTTCTTTTCTTTTCTTTTTCTTAGAAGGTGCAATTCTATGCACTTATGTACTAAAAAGTGGTGTGTCCTTATAAAATCTTGTTTTCTGTATTGTACATTATCTTCAAATGCTGGAACATTTCCCACTTGAGTATCTTCTACTACTTTTTCTTCAAAAGTCTATTTTTGTAACTGTAGAATGAGATGGTGTTAAGAAACAGGGCTAGCACCACTCATAAATGATAGTCATTACAAATTAAGAGAAAGCAAGGCTAACAGGAGCCAATCGATTTCCTGTATATATATACATACATATATATATCTATAACAGTGAAAAAAGCACATGAATTTCAATTTCTATAGCATTTTCTTTTTGCTGATAGACTTTCCTTTTCACACATACTCGTTAGTGTTGTTAGCAGGGCTGAAAGTGTACTAAATCACAAGTCAAAACTTTGAAATGCAGTACCCCTTGGTGGACATTATCTGATGAGCAGTATTTAGTTTCTTTGTTCTTGCATTAACACTGGATGACCTCATATTTCTCAGTGCTTTCCCTCCCCTAAATTCAGCAGAAAACAATGATATCTCTCAAAGTGGAAAGGATGTAAAAAAATAATAATTCAAAAAGCCATGGCTCAGTCTCTTCTAAATATGCAGCACAGTCTTTACTAGCTGATAAATACTGCAGCCAGAACATAATATAGGTTTATGTTTGAGCACCATCCATTTGCTTGGTTACTGAAACTATGCGAGCACATGTGTCTCGTGATCCAGAGGCATGCACATAAAAGGAATCCCAACTCTGCTGAAGTTGATGGAATTTTTTGCTAAGGGCTTTAAGAGAGTGCCAGAATTTCATTCCTACAATGCAGGGACTCTCTGAGCATCCCTAAGGCCTTAAAAGGGGATTTAAAAGATTCAAAGTGAAGAAAAAAATGGGTTCTTAACATACTGTTTTTTTCTTTCAGGAAGTTTTTGAGAATAATTCATTTTCCAGCAGGTGCTTTTGTAGGAAATGACTTATGAAGCAAAACACGCTGGCAGTGGAAGTGGTCCTTTGAAGGAAGTGGAACTTTGTGAATATAAATGTGTTAATAGATATTACAGATATTCTGATGGTAATTTTTGCCTGCTGTGCCTTGATATTATCTTGAACCCTAGAAAATGATTCCTATTTTGTCCATGAAGCAATTCTCCTCTCCTCTTCTTCTTTTCCGGCTTTGTAGCTCATAATTCAATTTGCCTAATGCTGTTAAGCAGAAATACATCTTTATTGTCCAAACAACAGCCAAACATATATTCTCTTATTTCCTAGCATCAAGACTTCCTGTTGTCTGATATAAAGGTTAACAAAGATAATTTTACGCATGAGAGCTTAGAGCATCAAAGTGCACTTTGTACAGGTGTATTTTCCTCCTTTCAGTGCCCTCAAAAGAACATCTTACCCACAACCAAATCACCAATTCTGTCTGAAACACTGTGACCCTGAGATGCACACATCAGTGCTATCCTCCTATCCTCCTCAATGTGGAAACTGATGACATAGTTGTAGTACTCAGGAGTACTCTCCAGGGTGACTACCTAAGAAACACAGTTCTTATTACCATCCTGATAAGATAAAGATTCAAAGTGTTCTTAGCTTGTAGGCAATACCCATAAGACAAATATTCCACACACTGAAATCTGTTGTTGTTGTTATTGTTTTTGTTTTTTTCTTTGTATTTAATTCTGAAAGTTCTGGGCAAAAATTCCAATTTGAAGAGACATACAGAGTGGAGAACCCTCAAGAGGACATACCTGAGTCCTTAAATATTCCATAAAACTATTCCAAATAAAATAATTCCAGTCATCTATTCATATTGATTATGCTACCCTACTATCCACATGACCCAATTGAGCTAGTTCCCACTAATATTTATTTTCTCTAATTATTGCAGTTCCCAAAAGCATCATATCCCAGACTGGTCCGGGAACTGGGGCTCTAGAAACCAGGAAAAAAAAAGAAAAAGAAAAGAAGAGTGTGACAGTGAAGGTAGGCTGAGGACAGTTCTGTGAAAGCATATGTTACAACAAGTTCACAGAAGGTTAGCCAGTATAAGAAAGCCAAGTAGAAAAACAAAATCTAATGACTGATCCTATCGGCTCTGACATGCATTGACTGAGCCTTCAGCTCTGCTTATCTCAGGAACTGAATAACTGGATAGTAATTTTGACAGTGTCCAATAGAGAATGGCATAAATTGTACAAGAGGACTGAAAAAGATAAATTTGTGTTTCATTTTTCAGTAGGAACACTGAATTCTAAAAGGAACCAATCACTCAATTATTTCAGAAGTTACTAATAAATAATCCCGTGTCTCAGATATTTATTCCAGAGCCCTAACAGAAAAAAAACAAAGAGCAAGGAATAGGAAAAGGACCTGGTAGCAGCAATACCTGCTTGTCTCTTCTGATTCACTGATGTAATTCTAGAAATTTAGTCTTCCTCAGACCAGTCTGGGATATGAACTGAGGAACCGTTTGTTGTTTCTATGAATAGTGGTGTAGATAGCTACCAGATATCCACTATCTTTTCAAAAGAAATCAGTTAAAACCAACTGTCTGGAAAGAAAAGAGATTTGGAAAAGTGGAAGCATTTAGGAAAACTTTTCTGGAATGGCATTAGATTCTAAATAGTAATAATTATTAGGACAGCATTTGCTAAACTTCATAACTCAAACATGTGAATCTCAGATGTGGGTGCCCACATATTTATAGGACATAGAGCTAATTCAGTAACAAACTATATGACTTATAAATGAACGATTTAAAACACAAAAAGAATTTCATTCAAAAGAGGGACTTTTCTTTAGAAAAGATCTGACAAAGAAGGGGAGAGTTCCTCAGCAGCAGTGCCTATAGCTGCGGTGTTTACAAAGGTCAGTTCTGTGCAGAATGGAAACTGAAACGGTTCTAACCAAGAAGAATAGGAGACAGGTACAGCTGGAGAATTTGGAGGAGAAAACGTATGTGAAGAAAATTCAGAAATATATGTTTCTAAATTAACTAGGTATTCCATTTTTATGCCTGAGGAGTAAATGAGAATTAAAAAAAAAAAAGAAAAAAGTTTTGTGGCCAAGTAGTACAAAAAAAATAGTTGTCTTTAGAAGTCTTTTGCAAACAGTGCTAAGTTGGAAAGATATTCTTACATTACAAAGCCTTTAAATCTTCTTAATAAAGCCTGTGTGTCTTCTTTATATGTAATATTTAATGCAAATTGGGAAGAAAAACTGTTCTGGGGCAACTTTCTGCTTTTGCCATAGTAAATACTGGATAAATAATGATAACACATTGGCTAGAATAAATTCTTATTAGCCTTTAAAATGAGCGAGAAAAACAAAGCACATCTTACACTGAAAGATTTCTCCTGAGGTACTAGGGTAGATATTAGTCTTTTAAAGTAACTAGTATATTAAAGATACTTGTTTATTAAACAGCAACTACAGCAATGAGAAAGATGGGTAACAACAACATGATCTAAGTACCAGGTGAAACAGGTTGTGTGCTGGATTACAGGTTTCCCTGGTGTAACCTGGTGTAACAACTGGCAGGTTGTTAGTGTGTCAAACTCACACCCCAAGCAAACCAACAAACTAAAAGCAAACCAGTAAAAGTTACCTGTCCAAAAGGGAGCAACCTACTTTTCACAGGAACTCTCAAGTGTGATTGCTTTAATAACTGGCAT
Source organism: Nothura maculosa (assembly GCA_032353885.1). Lineage (NCBI taxonomy): Eukaryota > Metazoa > Chordata > Aves > Tinamiformes > Tinamidae > Nothura > Nothura maculosa. The sequence continues at coordinate 751,563 of JAUBOD010000947.1, forward strand.
ATTCCAGATATCAGGTGTAGGGATGTAGCTGAAAGCCACCATCAGCTTCCTGCAAGTAAAAGCCCTGTCACAGGTGACAAGTTAAGGTCACCATAGAGCTCTCTGAAGCTGCCCTGTGAGCAGCTGGGACTCCTTGGCCCTGAGCTCTACTCCAGCCAGGCTCCTTCTCCTGCCTGTATGGGCAACCTCCTATAGAGGCATATGCTAAGACCTGTAGATCCTGCACACCTGCAGCAGGTGGATCTTCCAGGAGCAGTTTCTGCTGGCTCTGCTGGCCCCTGCATCCATGTCAGTGCAGGGCAGATCATGGGGAAGGAAGGGCCTCTGGCCCACCACGCTGTGCTCTTCCATTCAAGGCCCCTTCGACAGCATCTCCTCAGTCACATTTGTGTGCATGTCTTGCATCAAATGCTGCAGCTGCTTACATGGGAAATTAATATATGGATATGTACCAAATATATTAGCTTCTTTTAGTTTGCTGTAAGAAAAATTGACGAACTGACGTTGTAAGAGGAAGAAAAGTCACATGCAGAGTCAGCTCCCTCTCTTTATACAGCCATCAAACCTCCATGGGTCACAGCCAAAGAATATCTGACACAGACCATATATAGTCCTCACTTATGCCTTATAAATTAAGTCATATCTCCCTAGTGTTCTTGATGTTCACCTCTCTTGCTAAAAGGAATAATGAAGCAAAACTTCAAAACTGCAGTCACAGAGTATTAACACTTGAGAAACCCTTGCCGGTACCTGCTCTGCTCTGGTGAGGTGAAGGACGCCTCTTTCACAGTCAAGGAGAGCTCCATGCAAAGTGACTGCAGCACAAAGAAGGGGGAAATGCAACCTTTGACTTCACCATTACCGCAGGAGTTGTGTAAGTTTAAGTATCTTTATGGAGGATATGGGCAGAGAGTACAACTCTTCCTTGCGGCATCAGCATGATTTGCAAGGTCTATTTTCCTTGCCAGAAAGGGGCTTTCTCTATTATGGGAAATAAGAAAGCAGTAAAAGTGAGCTGGAGAAGCCCAGCAGAAAAGGCGATGCAAATTGCTGCAAGTACAGTCACAATCCACCAGCTCACAGCGCTGCATTCCTGACGCCTGAATCCGCTGTTTCACAATATCCTGTATTAACAGCAAAACTCATTTCCAAAGTGTATCTCTCTTTTTGTGTGTGTGTTCTTTCTGGATCAGGCTTAACTCATTAGAACTAAAAAAAACGCCCAGAAGCAATTTAGATTTCCTCTCCCTTGGCAAAATAGAACTCTCACAATAAACCTTTTATCGCTGTGTTATTGGGAAAAAAGCTTGGGGGCAGAGATGGGATAAAATCCGTCTAAAGCTCCTTACAATTGAAAACTGCTAAGTCAAAGAATAATTTCTAAAGCAACAGACCATGCTTCATCTCATTTTCCAATTACTGTTTTCCACTTAATAAATATGATCTCTGCGCAAGCACTACAACTTTCTCAAGGCACTGTAGTTTTAGAGATAAGGATTTTAGCAAACCTATAGCAAACCTTTAAAATGTTTGCCAGCTCTGTTTCAGGCCCTCACTCACTTTCTTGGTTTTCTACCTGTACCTGGAGCGGGTCACAGATGCCTGCTGTGAGCTACACGTTTAGCTTGAAGAAAGCAGTTGCTACCCATACAAAACATTTCAGTGACCCAGAGCTGATGCAAACTCTAAAGCAGTAATATTGCCCTTCTAAACAGTGAAAACAGACGTGAACCTCTGGAAACAAAGCAGGTTTAGGAGTCTGGCCTCTATAACAAGAGCTCTCAAAATGTCAATTTGGTGTTAATTATCAATCATTAATTTGATATCATGAAATATAAAAGAATTAACTTGGGCTGCCACCAACCTTTGCTTGAAATTTTAAGTGGCCTTTTTGGTCCTGACCATGAGTTCTTTCATGAATACAGTTTTGCCTACTTGTTAAATACAGTAGAGTGTGCAGAACCTATCACACCATTTATGGTTCTGCTGTACTACCTGCCTTACTCAGAACCAAGAGGGCAAGGTCCGATCTACCAAAGAATAGTCAGATCTTAGAAAAGAAAAAATATATGTATTTTTACTGACCTGGGGAGTAGGTAGTAGCAACCACATGCACAAGCTCAAATGGAGACATATTTTGGTTCCAAACACTCCCAAGCAGTCAAATCCTGCGGCCCAACTCCTGTTGAGTGGTGATTAATCCCCCAGTAAATCTCACTGAATTTCTAGCAATTGAAAACAAACAAAATCAAAGAGTGCTCAAAAGAAACAGTGCAACTGCTTCCAAGCTGGGGGAGGCACAGCTGGTGGGATCAGACATCTGGGGGATTTCTTACTGTATATTTATTCTTAACTGAATTTTTATAACTCATTATGATGATAAAAATATCATCATATTTTTGTATCATCTTCATCCTTCTTCCTGCGTTTTCTTAAACTGGAGAGTCTTATGGCCATGTCTTGTCCCTACTATAGTGTGATAATAGGGCAATAAAAGTGGCCCTTGCATCTGGTAGCTGTTCATTCTCCTATCTCATGTGGGTTGCCCTAAAACCACTGAAGGGAATTAGAGCAGAGATTTGCTACAGAAATAATTAAATGGCAGCAGGGATATGAAAGTGACCCTAGTTTTCAAACTGATCTGCTATTTAACGTTAAGGCAACCCCATGGCAACTTCTGCATGGAGAATATTCCCTGTTCAATAGCCAGTGCTTTGCAATGTGCAGTTATAGCCCTGATGGAGCCTGGCGTGTCACAGGGGCATGGCCATTTGGGGAGAGAAACGCCCTTAAAAACTCTGTGCCTGGGCCTGTATTTGCTTTGGGTCACCTGCAGCAGTGACACAAAGTGGAATGAGCCCAGTTTGTTCTGCTTGACAAGTTCTAGCAGATACATTTGTGAGGAGACCCTGTAATTTGTAAGTTTTGCAAAAGATGAAGCAGATGCAGAACACTCTGTTAATAATACTGCTAAAACACTGCAGATCTTTAACGCGGCTGAATTAGTCTGCACTGCGTCCCTCAAATGGTCTGAAACCTTCCATGTTTATACAAAATCAGATACCCCTTCGGGCAAAGAGAGCATTCCATATTTCAAAGCAAAGTCAAATACCAAAAAATTATTCATTTGGAACCACAGTGAAAGTTCAGGCATGTTACGGAGCAGATTGCACTAAGGGCTCTAATGATCTAATCAGGATGACTTAATTGCGTTTGGCTTTGAAACCAAAGCACTGCACCCAAAGAGAGCAGGCTTATTCTGGAGTACAGTAGCAGCTCCCAGCTGTAAAAAAGAGAGGAAGAAGGAGCCACACAGCCCACAGATCATTCCAACCAAAGACTCAGTTGCCATAATAAGCTCATGTGGAACTGCAAGCACAAACAACAGGACTATTTTGGGATTTATACTTGATCTATTGCACGTGTGAACACCTTCGGAGAAATTAAAAAATTCTCCTGTCATGAATATTTGCAAGGCAAATTGTTTAAAAGCTTAGAAAAGTCATGAGTAATGAGTAATAATCTGGGCTAACCTTTCAGTAATCACTTTCTTTCTGCTCTGTAAAAAGATATTATTTAAAATCAACATCGTGTCCCCATGTTGTCTTTCTCTTTGTGCTCCCTCTCTTGAAGATCTATCTACCGATTATAGAGCACCTGCACTCTGGACAAAGAATCTGAAGACAACTTTTGAGAATACTCTTTGTAAACCTGTGTGCGTATATATATACATATACATATGTATATATATATATATAGTCTGGAAATACTGTTGCAATAAAAAAGGGGGCAGGGAGAACAAGAAGAAAGATAAATAGCAGGATATTGACTTTAAAGTATAATAGTTATTGGCTTGATAAAGCAGTTATTTGTTAAAAAATGTAAACATACCACATTTTTTAATCCTGATTTCAAACTTTGTCCAGTAATCAGATGTTAGACATAGTTCCTGGAGCCTATTTGCAAAGAACGTGGTAAGACTTGAAAGCTTCTTAAAAAAAAAATCTGTTTATTCAGTGCAAAGAAACTGTAAATGCCCAAACTGAAAGGGCAAAGAACAGAGGAGAAAACATAAAATAATACAAAATGCACAAAGTTATCATAAGAGGTCCCAAGAGAATAAACTTAGCAGTATTTCCTCCTGCAGTTCCCATTTCCTAGGCTCTTTAGGACATTACTTCTATTGTATATACAATTCATGTTTTTCCATTTCTAGATAAACATCTAATTAATTAACAAGGTGCATCAGAACAGTCTCTCATCACAGCAACAAAGATGCAAAATGCACCTTGCCAGACTATCAGAGGAATGATCTATGAGCATCGGTTATTGTAAAGAAAGTGGGTTAGGTCCATACATAAACGTACTCGGTTAGACCCAGCACCTGCTTATTTGCCCTTTATGAACAGGGATTTTACTGCCAGTATATAAAAATTATAGACAAAATACAAACATATAAATCCCCAACCCTAAATGCCAACGTTTGAGTTCACACACATGTAGTGTACGATGAGACAAGACTTTCTCTGTGGAGAATTCTATGCATACCTAAGATCCATGCAGATCTATTAGTTTAGTTTATTAATACATTTATACATACAATTCTATACCAATCACTGTATATAAAGATATGTGATTTTATTAATATCTACCCTTAATTCTTAGGTTTTTCACTTGTGTATCATCCCTACATTTCATGACAGGCACTCACTTCATGCATTATACACCAGTTTCTTTGCCACAGCAATGAGCAAGAAATCTTTGAATGCCTCCCCTCCAGAACTAGAAAAATAAAATATTAGCAGCAAATGTATCCTGACCAAAGAAAGTTTACTTTCTTGATAGATATTGCCTGTCTGCTGTTGAACTCAGCAACATAAGAGGATGGATCATTAAGCCCAAATCCATGTCTCAGTTTATAATGATCTCTTTTCTATGTCTATGCAGAGCAGGTCAAGCACTATCTTTTTTAACCTATTCCAGAAAAAATAATGAACTGAGAAGATAAAAGAACTGCTGAAAGTTTTTGAATAGAACTTTCTGCTTCAGATCAACATTTGAAAATCATTCCCAGCTGTTAAATCTGAATTCTTAATTGTACACAAGAAGTTGAGGAGAAAATAATCAGCAGATGCAGCTACAGTTTGTTATATCTGTGATTATCTATTCTATACATGATTTATGGTTTTCAACCATTTTTGGAGAGATAGGCACCAAATTTATTCTTCCAGGACTGCTATCTATGCACAAGTGTTTAATTATAGGTTCCTTCAGATTTTCTATGGAATCATTCTTGAGTACAGAATGATATATTTCAATTTCTAGAGCTAATACTCTCAGAGAACAGCAAAAAAATCAGGCATATGGGTGGATGTGGAGGCAATTCCAGTACATTAAAAGCTCAGGCCCTTTCACACTGTGCTGCTCTGTCCTGTAACACCTGCTTTACTGGGAATCTTGAACACACTGAACCAGCATTAAAGGCTGAAACTTTCTAACTGAAGCCAGAGCTGCCAGGGGAGGAGCAGATGGAGGGCAATCCCAGCAGCCCAGGTTCTTTCTCCCTTTTTCCATCACCTCACATGTTCCTTCTTTATACGATAGGACTCTCAGACAAATCTATAAAATTACATGTGCTTCGACATGTTGGCTGAGCAAAGTGAGTTAAAAAGAATTCAAGCCTGAACATTTTTCCATTTGCAGCCTTTAATCATAATGTGTTCCAAGCACGTTAACCTGGATACTAGGAACAACATGATGCTTCCAGGTGTGCTGAAGAGCACCAGGGTCTCCTCATGGCTCGTGGATCCCACATGCAAATAGCAAAGGTGATACTAGGGATGCTCAAGCTCACAAATGTGTTAACAATTTATCGCATAGCTCTATCACATTTTCATGTCAGAGAGGCAAGAGAAATGGATATTTAACTCAGCAAATCGTGTTGCTTCGTAACACAGAAGCCATTTAAAATATCGATGAGATCTGGAATCTATTAAAAGACATAATGGAAAATAAAAGCTAAACACATAAATAACTCATCCACTTGGAATTTCTTTTAAAAATATTGAAAGGCATTAGACATAACCAAGATTAAGCGTCTGTAAAATATATTTTTAAAAGACACACTTTTTTTTTTCACTGGGGCATATGAGAACAAAGCAGCATCTAAAACCTCAACAAAGAGCAGCTTTATGACTTCTGCCTAGAAATTTTAGGCTCAGACCTTAATTCACTTTGTTCCTTATGACTGTGGTTGGAAACCAGAGCAGTTTACTTGGCATGTACTTTATCTATTCTGGCAAAATATTCAATGAGAGCTAAAGATGCCCAGAAATTGCAGCACACTGAAGCTTTCAAATCCAGGCACTAAATATTTCAAGGATGCACTGAGTATACATTGGACTGTGGGAGTTCCTCCTCCACAACTGACTATCATGTATTATTCAAGACAAGGTCTCTTTAAAACAGATGGGTCAGTGGTATGGAAATGGTTCAGCATATACTGAACATTTTTGACCATTAACCATAAACATTCAATCCCAAATTAATTCCAGCATGCTGTATTTTATGTGGGAGAAGTTATGGTCTCATAAACACTCCAAAATACTTCTCTTGTTAAATTATTCTAATGGTCACTTGGATATCCTTTGGAAGCTATCAGAATGAGATTATATATATACATGAATAATGTATTTATTCTATGGCACTGACTCAATTAAACCTCCAGTGATGTGTTCTAGCTGAAATACTACATATGGAGAGCAGACAAAGCAAGCTGAAATTGTTTTTATAAGTTAAAATCCTAATTAAAAAAGCATATATTCTGTAGAAATACATCTTCTGTTAAACATACCTTTGTTCTACTGTGGGCCGTGGAGTGTTTCCCTCATCCTGTGCAGATTCTATGAGCAGTAAACTAAGATGGAAACCTACAGGAATATTTAAATAACTACAATATATAAGCTCCCCCAAAGACACTCTGTTTATAATAATTTATAGTTTTAACATTTCCAGACTACACAAAGGTGGTGGGTTAACATACCAGCATAGCTCTGGACTTCAGACATGTAAAATAAACACGGCGTAATGACACTGTAGCATGGCAGTTACTGAGAGTATGAAAGGGCCACACAAAGAGCAGCCTTCCCACTGCAAAGGCTTGGGCAACATTTACAAAGAAGATTCCTTAGAAGAACTCTGTTAATTACACTTAAAAAAACAACAAAATGGGAGCCTTATGATCATGGATGTGAGGAAGCAGAGATGTGTAAACAAGCATTCCCTAGCCAAAATGCACATTAGCATCTTCTTTATGGCAGCAGTGGATTAGAGGCCCTGCAGGAGGCAGAAGGCAGCTCTGGAGCCCAACACTCCGACCCTGAGGCTACCTCTGAAGCGGGAGCTGTTGAGCAAAGGGGCTGCCCACTGGGACAGGAAGGGGAGACGCGTAGGGCAGTCATTTGAGTTGTGGACAGGACTTGGTTTTCTAACTCCTGAGATCAATGCCTGTCCTGGAAAAAAAAAAAAACCCTCAACTCTCTCAGGAAATGGGCTTTTAGAAAACGTAGCCTTAGGGCTGCATGGGATTTTGAGATTTTGCTGGACAGGCTTTTGGCAACGGAGCTCCTTGCAGGGAGGTATGTGCTAGGGGGGTAGGTTTCAACCGTCTCCCTTGAAAATCACCCCTCCTGAGCTCCTGAAGGGCTGGATTCCCCCTCACTCAGCTGAGCTGAGGAACAGCAGCAGCTCTGCCTTTCGCTGCTACAGGCTCCGCAGGTGTTTGCTGTCACACCACACTGGAGCAGCAGCAGTGAGGAAGTCAGAAGGTCGGGAACAGCAGGACAAAGTAAGAACCTGACAAAGAATCAGGTTCTCTTAAGTTCCTGCACAATCTCTCCACCTTCCTCTGTCCAAAGAGCTCCTGTGAGCTCCCAGTGCTGCTTCTAGATGGGGCACAGTGCAGATGCTGAGGAATAAACCAGGCTTTGAGGTGCATCCTGTTGTCCACAGGAGACAGAGGAGAGAAGGGTGACTGCTCTCCAGGTGAGGGGAGCACGTTCAGCACCTGAACCAGGCCCAGAGGAACCAAGTGGGCAGAGGAGCAACCAGTCAATCCCTCAAGCAGCACAGAGATGATCACACAGCGCTCCCATGCTAAAACAACATGGGCCAGCTGGGTGATTAGTTAATCAGTTAACATTAAAAGCACTTTAAAAGTTAAAAGCACTCTCAAGCAAAGATCCTCTGTGGGGATTGAAGGGAATGGGCTACTGAACACAAGGCACGCACGCTGCCAAGGGTGCAACCTGCTCTCCAGAAGATGCAGCACAGTGTGTTCCTGTGATGCCTCCGCTGGCTAATTCCAGGCTGAATATTCATTCAGTTCCTAAAATAGTTACAGATTTTCTGTTGCACTATGTGATTCACATTGGCAGGGTCCTTTTTCCTTGGGAACACACGCACACACTGCTATTTTCTGGTCTATGGGAGCTCTGCTGCCTTCATGCTCTGCTATGACTGCTGAATTGCACAGGATGATACCACAAACACGTTACCCCCACACATAGAAGCACATTCAAAACAATGTCATGAT
>JAUBOD010000947.1:775105-816400 GCA_032353885.1 Nothura maculosa
CCCAAAAGAAACAGAGAATTCCCTTTGGAGAACATTTTTAAACCAGGAACAACAAGAATCCAAGGCAAATCCTAGTCTCAGTTCTTTGGTTGGACCACTCCTAGCCAAGGCAAGAGCACACACAACCTAATGTCCCCAACTGTACCTTGGAGCCAGAAAGCAGCCACCCAGCCTACCGCAATACAGTCAGGTCGGATATTTCTCCATATCAGCAGCAGCTGTGCCAGGAGTAGATGTGGAGACAGCGGGGAAGACTGGCCAAACGCAGCCCTGCCGCACAGACCACTTCCAACAGACATGAGTTTCCTGAAGAAAGGGAAACGTGAAGGTCCCTGTCACAGGACTGAGGGACAGAGCTCACTGTCCCAGCCTTCGCTTCCCTTCCAGCTGCATGAAGTCACCCCTGCTTGGGTTTCTGCTGCACAAAATCCTCACTTTGGTGTCTGCAACCCCCTCCAAAGAAGGTGTCCCCAGAAAGGCTGCCAGCAAAGGAGACAGCAAAGGAGGGAGCTGGGGATCCGTGCTGGGGGTGGAGGTCGTGGCCTGGTGGCTGAGGCCTGAGGACCTAACCAATGTACTGCAGCCAATCTGAGCCTTTTTCTATGCCTAGAATATGATTAAATTTAACATGTTTTAGCAACAAATTCTATTTTAAGGATTTTCTTGAAAATCTTCCTTTTATATTTTCTGCGTACACCAGTTACACCTCACAGGGAATGCATTTATGGTATTTCCTACTGCACAGAGGAGCAATTTCCCTTTGTGCAATGCAGAAACTTCATTCTAAGCTGTATCCTCTGCCTTTTTTATTATGATTTTCTCAGAACTTCTGAAGAAACAATAAGCAAGAACTTTTGTAACTCCCTTCCCATACGAGTTTAATGTATTTTTTACCATACTTCTTTGTTGTGCTTTCTTTCCCAACACTTGTTCCCCAGAAACCAGCTCTCCCAGCATCATTATGAGGCTGAAGGATCAGTTTGGGCCTTACTCTGTGCCCAGGTTACTGGGCCTTATCAGTTTGGACACTGAAGAGTCAGGGAGCAAACAAGGCTGCCTCGTTCCGACTTCTGCTCCCTCCTTACTTCCAGTAGGAAGCTATTCAGGATGACTGAATCTTAGAGAGCTGCTCCCAGGCAATTCAGTTCTCAGGATTGGAGGAAAACAGTTTTAAGTCTGTGTATCTTTCCACTCCTACTCTCTCGCCTATCTTTCTGTCTAAACCACTTCCCACTTTATGCCACTTAATTTGCTAAACTTTAACCAGCCTAATTCAGCCTTCGATTATGAGCTCTATGGTTTATATAGCAAGATAAGGGTATGTAGATCGTGGCCAGCTGGCCAGGCCACACTGCTCAAGCCTGTGGTCATGGCTGGAAGAGGAAGCAGCGGATTCTCGAGGCGCCAGGTTCCTCTCCCAGCAAGGAGGGAACATGCTTCTTTCACTGGGTTTTTCTGCAAACGGGAAAAGTCCCTGCCTTGTTGGAGACGTGAGCACTAGTTCTTCTTTCTGATAATCCAGTCAGAAAGGTCAGAAGGATTAAAAGCTGGTCAGAAGGATGCTGCTTGTCCCAAAGCTGAGATCAGAGCTCGAATGTTGCTAGTAAAACAGTATTGGAAATAAGATGCTGGGCACATGCATGAACAGTGCTTTTAAACAGAGACATTTACAAAAGCCTGGACAAGATTTCCTAAAAGCTGACAGGAATGGATTCCTTTTATTTTTCCCACTAACAGACAATTTTCTTTCACATTCACATCTTATCGCACATCCTCTTTAAGCCTTATCATCGCACATCCTCTTACAGAAGCCTTATCATTAGAGGCAATCTTGGCAAGAGAAAGTTTGGAGTTAGACAGCATCAATCTTACTGAACAGTCAGAAAATGTAGGCAAATATCCTTACGAAGCAGCTTTCTCCTGCATATGTACACATTTTTTAACTCAGGTCAAAAGTAGAAGTCAGACAGCAGAATCTTACTGCCCTTAAAAATTTACATTATTTAATTTAAATTATTCTAAATTTCTAATTAATTGTCCAAATAAATGCTGGTTTTATATCTGCACCAAGTCACTTCTTCTGTCAAAACATGTCAACAAGACAAAAGTAGCTTTAGAAAGGATCTGTCCCATTTTACAAGTTTTCCTCTGCTAGAAAAAAAATAAAGAAAAACAGAGGAACTGACCAAGCATACAACAAATATTAGAGAGAGGATAAATAGGCTGAAATAAGAGATATTTTTATCTAATCTTTCTATCTAATGCTTTCCTTTGTCACTCGCTAAGTTTTCCATTAAAAAGTGCAAATTCTTCATCAATAGTGTTTCCTTAAAGACAGCAGCATCTACATATGGCAAAGCACAACTTCAATAGCATGGCCAGCTTTAGCTTATGCTCTTTGGCTGCTCTGACCCGCTCTAGCCTTCTGACATTTCAGTCTCCCAAGCTCAAACTCAAATTTAGCAGGAGAAACTCAGAGCTCGTATGTAAGATGATATAAGCTGCTTGTCACTAAGTAGGTGAGAGTTTAACTTGGTGTGACACATGGATGGATGGGGCAGGAAATTTTTCAACAATGTGCTCCTGCCTCCCACTCCTCTGCCTTCCTACTTGGAAGGGAGCAAGCTGGCTGAAGGCAAACATGCCTTCATTTATACTGAAAACCGGCTAGCATTAAAAAGGAAAGTCTGCTTGTCCAAGGCACAGCAGCAGATGGTCAAAGCGCTCAGAAGCAGCAGCTCAAACAGTAGCCTGCGGATGAAATACTGACAAGAAACAACGGTCTTCTGGGGAAAAAAAAGAAAAAAAACACACCAAAAAAGATGGAAGTTGGGGAGCAGCTAAGGCAAAATTAGTGTGGTGAAATGCTGAGAGATGGGAAATCTTCCCCTTTTGTCCCCAGACCTGGTGCTTGTCTTGTACAGAAAAGCTCTGCTCCACCCTGGCCACTCATGGGGACTGTTCCAGGACAAGAAGGACCAGACCAGAGGTTCACCTACTCTGGCCACCTGTTTCCACCACCAGGCAGGATGTTTCTCCCATTATTCAAGCATAAATAAAAAACATACAAGTTTTTCTTCTTGAGACACTAAAATATTTCCTAAAAGTCCTGTACAGGCTAGGATATGACAGCTATAATGTTATGGGAAGTTGAGCAGTCTAGACTACTGTATCTTCTATCCCTAGGCAGCCTTGTACCTCAACAAGGCAAATAAATAAGGTGACACGATATTAACTCCTTTGTGTTAGCTTAGATTGCCTACATCCTGGTGACACTTTCCCAATTTTCAAAGATTGTGAGAATACATTCAAATTTGATATAAATCATTCATTAATTTGAATCTGAAAACAACACAAGTAATGTAGATCGCTTTAGAATCACTTTAGAAAACTTCTAATCTACACAGAATATGAAGGGGCCAAATTTCAGTTTGTGTTTGAAGCTACGTTAGAAGTAACTGAAAAGCCACACTGGACACCAATTGAAAGATCGTCTTATACCAGGTATTCAATTACAATTATCTAACCTTGAATTTATGACAAGAGTTATCTTATTAACTATTTGTTTTTAACTGTGATTTAACAACATGGTATTTGTTCAAATGTCTCACAGATCTCAGTATCCAATAAATGCCACCTATTAAACAGTCTGAACAAACAATGTACCAAATGGCATTTTAGTGATTATGATACTATTGTAGTTAAATACCAAGTGAGTTTCTTACACCATAGTGTTCTCAAATATCTGCCTCATAGGCTGGCCTTAATAAGCACTTTCGCAATAATATTTCATTATATATGTATTATGTATGAAGCTTGAATATGAACATGTATATTTAGGATACTTCAGAAAGTTATTTTAAGTATTTCTAAAGGTCAAAAGTCCTATATCTGCTCCTTATCTGGTCCTCATGTAGCCCTTGAGTGAGTTATACGTCCGGTTTAGCATATTTACATATTCTTATCTGGATTATATTAGAACGAACAGAAGTGCAACAAGTCCCCAATCAGCAAACACATCTAGCAAAACCACCATGCCTATAAAGAGATTTTCTTTCATTGCAAGCAGCTGTTTACTAATAAACAACTACATGAGAAACCATTGAAGGAAAGCTGTATGAGAAAAAATGGTATTTTAATTCAAAGAAAAAGAAAAGGCATGTAACTAAAAACACTTTTGAACTGAAACCATAAGTCTCCCTGGCACCATTCCCAGCTACTATTTAATTCTATGCTCTGAGTGACATTTTATACATCCTCTTATTTGAGCTACCCAGCCATATTTTGTTTCTTTCTTCTACTTTTTTTTTTTGAACTACTGCCACAATGGTGTCGCTGTAGAAAAGAAACATGTCACTCCACAGTGGTTTATGCCTTCTCTTTGTAATCTGTTTGATGCAGTTGTTTAGCAACTGCAATTTATCCAGGATATCCCCTTGTACCTCCGTGTTTTTCACCACACAGGGCAGGATCTGGTCTCAGTTATGGAAGCAGTAAGAGATTTGAAACTGCACTGAGTTTTGGAAACCTCGTGTTGCTCTCTAACACATGAGGTTTTCTGCTCATACTTAAAAAAAATTTTTTAAAAAGAGGGTAGGCCTGGCAATGCACTGACTCCACTAGCTAATTTCTTTTGAAAACAAACTGTTAAAACAAACATTGATTTTATAACCCTCTTCCCTAAACCAAGGTACACACATTGCACACCACCTACAACTGAATTTTTGTCACACCAGGTTCCCTGAAAAATCAGCAGAGAAACAGACATTTTTAAAACGTGTTACCGGCCCCACCTGATCATTTTGACAATTTTAGATAACTCCTTCCAGGTGAGACCTGTACTGCAGGTTCCCCTCCCTGTGCGAGCCAGTCAGAGAGCTGGTGCCAACCAGCCGCCCAGCTGCACCACGAGAGCCCAACAAGGAGCCCAGGCCACCTCCCATCCCACCAGGGAACTCACCAGTCTCCAAGAGGAATCTGAAGACAGAGAAGGTTAAGGGACGAACTCCAGTAGTTTGTTCGGGGCTTAAGTAGTGCTTGGAAGAAAGTGAAAGAAGCAAGCAGAGAAACAAGATGTGAAACAAAGGATAGAGTGTAATGGAGAGAGTAACAGTAAATTATCTCTGACAATTTGTTTGCTGGAAATAATACTTGGAAAGGGAACTGAGGGTTTCGGAGAAATGCCTAGTGCTACACCCTGTCCACACAGAGAAGACAAAAGAGATTCATCAGGAAATTATTCATATTTCAATGCTCTATCTTCCCTGTAAAAGAAAAAAAATATGTTCACAAATATTATCAAAACTACCTTAACACACTCAGTTTAATCAAATCATCAACGATCTGAACTTCCTGAGTGCTCTTTCCTACCCTGGAGTCATTCAGATCCTGCAAATCCTGACAAATTGTTTAAATAACTGCCAACTCTCAAACTTCTCATCATGTAGAAACTCAGTGTCATCCTTCTTCTTTTGATTGTCCCTCCTCAATCTAAGCACACAGCTGTCCAAAAGGATCACGTTTCATCCTCCTAAGCCATTTCAGCTATGATGGATCTCACACTGCAGTCTATAAACAGCCTTAGGTACATTATCGCTTATGAACTGGTGCAGTTCCTAACCAACATCATTAAAATACAAGGCAGTTCAGTGAACTTGAAAAATACTAAGAAAATTTTTCTCCAGAATGTAACATCTGGAACAAAGGAGGAGGAAAACACTGTTTTCAAGTGCGAGACATTTAAGAACCGGAGGCTAAAACAAAACCCATTAATCTATCTCTACTCCTATGTTCCAAATGAAAACCAGAAAAAATAGCCTTTGGTGCTTTGGATTAGAAAGACACAAATCTAAGATGTCTGCCATCTGTTCTGTTTGTTATTTTTTTACAAAAAAAAAAAAAAAAAAGGCAAAACCACCCCTTCTTTCTTCCTACTTTCAGTAAGAATCCTGAAGGGTAGTTTTGGACTGTAGTTCCAAGTTTCTTATACTGTTCTCATCCCATTTTATTTGAGTGCCTGTTGAATTTAACACTTCAGCCTCAGTGAACCAATATCTGAGCTCTACAAATATTATTAAAATTATCCTGACAAAACTTACATAAACCACAGGCCTGGCTGCACTTTTCAGGGAAATGAGTGGAGAGAGAGCTACCTCTGTGCTCTGTGGTGCTCAACTATTTCCCCGGGACTTCAGCCAGCCTGTGGTGTGAGCGAGTCCCACGGGCCTGTGCAGCTCCTGCAGCCGTGGGTGGTGCAGCGCAGCAGCACTCTGGCCCCAACCCAAAGTAAGGCCAAAGATAAATGGGATGGAGTCGGACATTTTGGCTCGAAACCACCTGGCAAGCTCCTTTCACTGGAGAAGTTCCTGCCGCCTCATTTGAGCTTATTTGCGGTTAGAGGAAGGAGTCAAACCCCGACCTGTGGAGCCAGTTTCCTCACAGATTTGTGAAGGCCGCTCATAGAGCAGCCCTCACTCTTGCTATCCGAGCACCCTGCACTCGTGAGTGGGAGCTGCCCATTGAGCTCCGTTTGATGCCTGTTGGATGAAAAGCCCAGACAGAGACGTTCTCTCTGGGGGATGAAAGAATCTGTGTGAAGGCGGCAAGGAGAAGCCCTTCTTCCTGCCCTAACACATCTCCCATTGTGCTTGTTGTCCTCAAAGCCACCTTAACTTTGTTGTCCAGCTGAGTTTTCATTCTATTTTTCCTTTTATTTTGGCAGAGAAAGCCCTCACACTATGGCCCAGCCCATTAGCTGACAGAGAACACTTCACAAAGCACAAAATATCTGCAACATAGGCTGCTGCTTCTATATATTTAACACCAGTTGGTTATAACTTTCAAGGAACAATAAAATGTTATTAAAATCCTTAATTATTTCAGAAGATAATATGTCAAATTCTTTGTGATTCATATGAGCTACTGTCCTAATTTTTGGCTATGCATAGGTATATATATCCAATGCAATGCAATTCACTACTTGCTTTTTTTTCAATAGTTTGAATACAAAAGAACACCACAAATAATACAGAGCTCAGTAAATGTCTGCACATGCAGTATGTTTGGCAAAATATTTCTTTGGGTTTTTCTTTTAAATATCAAGTGACATTTTGATGTTCAATTTAATTTAAGATTATGAGTTTCCCTAGGTTTCAGTGACATAAACAATTAAACTAAACACACTCCCACACTCCCTTTGCTTCCCACAGAAGTTTAGATTTCCTTCTGCACTTTTGGGGTATAATAAATGTCACTCCATCCAGGTACAAGCATGACCAGTTAACTTAAATAGCAAAAACTTGTAAGAGTTCCTCAGCCTCTTGCCAACTTTCCAGGCAAATGGTTGGAAAGTTATTTCAATCTTATTAGAAAAAAGAAAATATTTCCAAGGTCTCGAGTAAAATGTGCTATTGTTTTACTCTTGCGACACAACAGCAGACAGACATTCCTTCAAGTAACATTTTCAGGATTTGAAAACATTACATGAACTTCAGAAGTGGCATGAACTCCGAAATTCTCGTCTCAGGATCTTATTATCCAAATAGCACTATTCTGCACCAAATGCTTCGCAGGCAGCAACCATAAATACGCTCTTTCAGCATAAACAGAGGACAAAATTCCCAGGCTCTCTAAGCAAGAAGAGAATTGCTAGCAAGAAGAGAATTCCACAAATATGCAGTGGGAGAAGTCCCTGCCGTAGGCCACGCTGCAATGGGGTTGACCCTGGGACTCGCACCGCTTCCCTCCGAGTTCCATCCGTGCAGCCGCTTCCGGACATCGGCCTCACTGCAGTGGCAGGACAAGGACAGCAAGGCCTGGCAAAGAGGTCCAGGAAGGAAAGGACACTCCTCATCCCCCTTTCATCCTCCATACCATGACAAAGTGATGCTAGAAGCCCTCAGAGTCGTTTTTTGAGTTGGAACAGAGAATTAATAGACTTCTAATAAAAACTGGTATGTAGGCAAGATGCTCATAACGGAAAGTTGCAGAGAAGTCTGAATATTCTCAATCAAGAGGAGATGTTTTAGATTACAATTATCAGGAAAACAGGAAATAAATTTTATTTTGCAGAAAATTTAGATCCAAATTTGCTTCTTTGTATGAGTACCTAATGAATGAAGTGTTGGTAGTAGAAGGAAGAACCTGAGTTTAAGGAAGTGTTTACCATTTCAGTGAATAAATTCTCAAGTTCACATCTCTGGTTCTATATCTTATATTCGGTGTTCCTCATGGAAGAAATACATACAAACATTGCAGTATTCCTGCTTCTGCTCAGGAGGAAAACTTGCTCACACCATTTCAGAAATACTGCTTCCCAAACTAGTGCAAAGTAAAAATAACAAACCAAAAAGCTAAGCAAATTAAACAAATGCTTTTAAAGGTACAAGCTAATACTGGGGCAAAGTTTAGATTTATTTTATTTTTTATCATATTGATTCAGTCAGGCTGAGTTTGAAAAATCCAGAGGAAAATTTATAAATTTTCAGTAATGGCTTTTCTTTTTTTTGAATCATTTTTCCTCCGCATATAAAAACAAGAAAAAGATGACAGATTGAGAAGCCTGGAGATGAATTTTGTTTATTTTCAGAGCCACTACAGCTGACAGTTAGATTACAAACTTCTCTTGGAGGTGAGGTTTTCCAAAAAGGGAACGACGACCACTGGAGCATGGGCATGATTTAGTTCTTACTGTCAAGCTTGCTATCACTTAATGCAATAATATGATATTTATGAAGGCTGGAGATAGATGCAGAGACTTAAAGAAAGGTAGATGATTATCAGCTTTTCTTATAAATTTGTTTTTTCTCAAAACTGAAGTAAGATCAAAGGAGAAAGAAGGGAAGAAGCATTACAGGAAGAGAGCAGAGCTGGTGAGCAAGTTTACAACTGACAATGCCACCTCTTCTTTCCTCAGATGATTTGAAGATACAAATCACAAAAAATCTTAACTTTTAATGATAGTTTCAATAAAGAAAGTTTTAAAGAAAATTACATATGCAAACGTAGATGTATTTTTAAGCAAATGGCCTCTGGAACCAGACACATAGTGGAACAAAGATCCCTCCAGGCTGGACTACTCACAAAGAGTTTAAAGCTGAATTTCCCCAGGCAAAATCATATGGATCCTCCATACCTTGTTCCACGAGTACCCTTCCCAGGTCCCAGGGCCAGGGCTTCTAAGCACCCGGACCTTTCTGTGCACTCACCTCAGCTCTGGCCTCCCACGGCTGCAGTCAGCTCTCCAGCACAGAAGTTCTTCACTGCAAGATCCAGGCTAAGCCAAGAGCCTCAAATACTGAGTTCACAACATCTAGCTTCCTTTTTTTTTTATTTTTACATACTGCTATAATTGCAGCAACCCATCAAAAATTATTTTCTGCAGAGAGATTTCCTGTATTACTTTGGTAAATGTCGCATTTGCCCTTTTCTTCTTCCTGGCTCTGGTCCCAACAAGAAGTTACTCATTTTCAGGCTGTGTCATCTCGTTCTCCTCACTCCCTCTCTGAAAACTCATCCTGATTTCTATCACTTTCTTCCTGCAGACAGACTCCCATTTCTCATTCTGCGATATCAGCAGATAACTGTCAATGCAGTACAACATCTCATTTTCAGGTAGACTTCCATGCATTGTCGAACTCTGCTCCAGTGAAGCTTTTCGTATTCCCTTTGCTATCCTGCCATGTCCCAGAACAATTTGATTATGGATCATCTCTTGGTTGCTCTAAGGTATGTTGTAGTTTTGTCCACACTCAGAAAAATTCACTATAACCACATCCAGGACTTCAGTGGTAACATTTAAAACAACAATTTCAGGGTCAGCCAACTCTAGGATCTCTAATGTTTGCAGAACATTCATTGATTTTTCCAAGGAATAGTTGAGAACAAATTCAGAGTGCTGGTTAAAGAAGAAAATCCTTCTGCATTTCACACTGGGGAGCTTTTGAGGCTGCAATCAGGGAGGTATTTCCTGGGCCTGTTCATAACAGCTATGCCCTGCTACCATGACCCCTAACTGGAACCATAAGAAAATGCACGTCATTATTCCAATCAAAAATGAGAAATTCTCTATACTCCATGTCCACCTTAATTCATTCATCTTTATTCTTATTTTCATAAAATTCCACTTACTTCTCCTCTTTGTATCTCAATTTTTTTATTAATCTCAGTGTCTTAGAATTAAAACTTTTTTTTTTCCAGAAATCATTCATTCTATAGAGTGTCATTTAAAAAAGTAACTGGTCTGGCTCTGCTCCCTGCACACAACCCTTAAAAATAAAAATGCATGAACAGCCAAAAGCCTCGGTTGCATAACCAAGGCCAAGGAAGAGCCAATAAATTTCAACCAGTTAACCTTATTCATCAGTAACTTTTGTTTGACAAAAGCATATCAGATAGAAAAGCAACCTGTCACAGTTTGAAGATTTAGAGAGATGAAGAAACTCTTGCTTCCCTTGATAATATGTCAGAATAATGAATCATTTTCACTGTGAAAAATGTTGTGCATTATTCTTGATGGGAATCTGCCCTACGCTCCAGCTATAACCTTTAGTTTTTGTTATGATTTTCATTGCTGTTCTAAAGAACGAATATAAAACAAATATATTTTCTCCTCCTTCAAGAGACTTGTATCCTTAATTGAGGACCCTCTCTATTTTGATAGCGTTAACAGATTGAAAAATTCAAGATTCTCAAAGAGAAGCAGTTTCACCAACCTCAGGCATTTTCAGTGACTTTCTTCCACAACACTTCCTCATTGCAACACTCCTTCAACAATACTGAGCTTAAACCCCAGCAGCGATCCTTGTCACAGTACACACAGAACACACTGCTCTTGAATCCTGGTCACCATCTTCCTGGAAAATAATCCCCTCTCTTCTACAACAGTCTCACACTATGGACTCTTGTTAGCTTGCAACTCATGAGGTCTTTAAACTCTCTCCACTCCTACTGTTTCCTTGGGTACAGGCTGCCCTATTCCTAAATATACGCACAATTTGTTTCAGGGAAAAATTGTTCTTGGTGTAGGAAATAAATCTCTGGGAGAACAATTAAAAATTGCAATAAGTTAGGGAGAGCCATGGTGGAATCTCCTCCACTGGAAAGAGTCAAGACTCAGCTTGATGGGACGCTGGAGAATGTAGCCTAAGTCCTGCTTTCATCATGAGGTTGCACTACGTGATCTCTAGAGGTCCCCTCCACCATAGGCTTTTCTATGACAGATGATCTCATGCTCACTCATATGTAGATAATTTATCTCCTTCATATTTTTGAAAAGGGAAAAGTTTACTAAGTCATTTAGTGTATTACAGGTCTGTAATGCCTCTTAGGAACAGTCACTATTGGTTTTCTCAACACCAACTGTATCTTCTTTTAAACTCCTATGTTTGAAAAGTTTGATTCCTATATTAAACAGATATATCAGATATATATATCACACTCATAATTATAATTTGCTTTACTTTTCACCACTGAAACGTGATTCTACAGCTATGTGTATGATTTGCTAAAATGGTTTATTTTGTTATTCCATTAACCTGGTTTTATCCTTCAACCCAAAGAATATTTTGATACAGTCAATTACAACCTCCCTTGTCTACGTTCCTTTGTATCTTTTTACACACTTCCCATTCTATCATTTCTCTCTTTTCACATCTTCAAGAATTAATTGCTAACTTTTTAATATACTTTAATGATAAAGTATTCTGGAAACCCAAAATAACCTCCTATTTAAACACGCTGTCTGAATTTGGGATAGCCTCCAATTTCATAACAAAATATTGAATACCTGATGGAACAAATGTCAAGCTCCTACATCAAAAAATTATTAGCACAATTGTTTGGCAAAGTCAATTTCTTGACTGAAATCCAGATCCCAGGGAGAAGATACAGTTCCTTAAAAACATCCTTTTAATATCTTATTCTCAACAATTATGTCAAAAACTGACCACATTTAACATTGTTCCGTCTGGAAAATTTTAACTTCTGGCTATATTTATCTCCTCCCAAATCGACTTTTATTTCAGCAAAAACTTACAAAAAAAAAAAAAAAAGAAAAGAAAAGAAAAGAAAAATAGGACCAAAAGACTGAAAGACTAGACTTCAGTACGTTTTCTTAGACTAAAGTTGGCAAATCATGATGGGAGCACTTTATAACCAACCTTTAGGGCATTCCACCTTTGATCAACATAGAGTCACACCATTGGTTATATTTCCAGATGCACAGAAGTGAAAATAAATATTTTCATAAATCCCAGAACCTTGACTTTCCCACAAGAAGTCATTCTCCATGTCAGTATCATGTTTTAGGTATATCTCCTCCCCATGGGTCTCCTTTACCTTCCACCTCTACGGGAAGCCTGGTACAATGTTTTTACGTTCACTCAGGAGCTCCACAACCCTTACAGAGAGATCCCTTTCTCCCTCACTAATCCCAGGGGAAAGAAGCCTCAAGGCACCACAGTCATTCTCAGACCTCTCTCTAACATCTCCTTGGGGAAATATCCAAGGCCTTCCTCTGCTTCCTACATTCTTGACTTCAGTTTTCCAGAAGGAAGAAAAGAAACAGCTGGTATCGCTGACCAACTATTTCCCATGGCTAAACCCATGCCAGATGACCTATTCCAAAGGTCTAGTCTCAGACTCCTATACAATTGACTGGAGTTGGGAGGAAGAATCCATCTTTTTGATATGGCATTCTTTAGACAATTTCACAGACACTAAAATAAACTTCTCTCTCAGTGATCCCTAGGCCCTTGCTACTGCTAGTCTTTCTGTAAAGGTCACTGTAGTCTACAAATGAAGTGTGGCAGCCAGTAATGCATAAGGCAAGATGAAGCAATACCCTGTAAAAAAATCCCCGATACAGCTGGGAGAACAGGCAAAACAACTTCATCATGGTTTGCTTTCATTTTATTTATCTACTATTGAGGCTGAACAAAACTTTGAAAAGTTGCTTAGCTTACCAAACATCTACAAATCCTTAAACAATAAGCTCGTTCTTAATGGTTGGATTAGTCTACGTTGCATAAAACTGCTTAGTTTTAAGACTGAACTGCTTTCATGTGCAGTAGCACAGCAGTGCGCTAAAGGAACAAATAGAAGTTTTGTCCTGTTGACCTTCAGACTGCTAATTACCAAAAAAGGGGGCAAAAGCCCTGTTAAGTGGCTGTAAGCTTTCCCATATCCTTTCCTTCTAGCACAATCTGGCAGGAAAGCATGGCAGCTCTAATGATAAGGAGTATGATGCTGTCTTCTAAGTGAAGGTATGGTAGCTGAGTCAGAACTCATAGTATAGCCTTTGCCTGAGAAGGCCTGCTTTCTTTTGGGTTTTTTTTTTTTGCAATATGATGAATTGTTAACTTGTTTCAATTGTCTCTTTTTTGGGTAGACTGCAGAGAAGAAGCACAGTTCCCACAATCATTTTTCTCACTCACTTTCCCTTTGATCTTAGAAACAAATTACAATTACATTATCAGTCATAAAATATGGCTGAAAATCAGGGCTCAAACTCACAGTCTTATCAGTCTTATTTTCACATTTACTGTGGAACACGGCTGACACAGACATCGACCCGGGTGGGTTCACACATTCCTGCTTTGCACGACACTCCCTCTCAAGCAGTGAGGTTACTACATGCTCTCCACCAGGCTACACACTCCTATGGATCTGCTGGGAGAGACCATGAGGTGCCTTTATTACACTTCTTGAGCACCAGCTTCCTTCCCACTGGGGGATATCTGAGCTTCGTGCCTGTTGCGTGTCTGAAATGAGAGCCGAGAGGAGAAACAACTGGCAGATCCTCATCTTCAAAGGGAACAAAGCGACAAGAAAGACAAGAGATATTGCATGGACAATGTGGCTGGGCACATGTGTTCTGTGCAATCATTCTTGGATCCTCGACTTTCAAGTGGGCAAACAGCAGAAATGTGGGTTTTGATTGCCTACTCTTCTCAATTTTTGACAAGAAAACTGCAAAATTTTCCTTTATTTGTGAGCCAAGGTGCTTTAGTCACGTAAGAGGCAGATTACATGCTTTTGTTGAGTGTGATACCACAATATATTCTTCACTCTGCAGCTTCTGCCAGCCATTAGTTTTCAAGAGGATTTTAACAGTTCCATTTTTAAGTGTAACACACTAAAAGATCTAGAACTAACTCATGCTGCTACCATACCTGCAATAAGAAAAGGCTCCCAGATTATTGGCTTCCAATTTTAAAAGAAAAATATTTTCCAAGTTCATGTTTTCCAATTAAGATTTTTCTTCTTTCCATCTCTCGTCTTCAACTTTCCCTCTCTCTAAAGTTTCAGATAAAATAGCTGACATCTGCTGATCTCAACAGCATGCTGCCAGACTCAACTACTTTGCTGAATTTGGTTAAATAAATACATGTGACTTTGTGGGTTGGAAGAGCAATCAGTATGGAATCAGGCTGCCTGTTTTAGTTAAATAAGCAGTCAAACAATATGTAAACTCAGGGTTGCAAACCATAGTCTTTGCCATTTATTGAAGCAAAACTAGATCATCACCTTGGTCTTACTGAAATCATTTGAAAGTAGAGCGAGCGTTTTGAAATGATGACTGTCTTTGAAAAGGCCTTTGAAAAATCACAAAACCCAGACACTCAAGAAAGTTCTCAGACCACAAGGAAGATAAGCCAAAAGCAAAGCAGTAGTGGCTAGACAGATCTCACTTAAAAGACTTGATAACTTTTGTCTGAATGCTTTTTTCCCCCCCAGTGGAATTTGGAAAAGAAGCTAGAAAAGCTATCCTGCCCTCAAAACAAGGGAAGGCAACAGCAAGGACACAGACTTTTTGGCAGCACCTATGGGAGTCTAATGAGTGGCAGCAGGAAGTATAGAACAAAAGAACATGTGAATTTTTAATTGTAGAAAAGACCTATAATAATTCTATGTTTATTTTACCATGATAAGATATTGAACAATTATCTAAACTACACTTGTTTTGTCAGGTGAACTCAATGACTCTGGAGGTTGTACCCACATTAGTTTCAGTCTGGCATGTTTAAAATGCTGCTCAACAAGTAAATCTAATCGGAAAGGTTGTATGTCCTTTCGAAAAAATGGTCTTAATCGTGATGACCTTCCTAAAATGGAAAAATTTTATGTTTAAATCCAAAATTATTTTCTCCATTTTCTACCACTGAAATCATAAAGCTATGATATATTACAAAAAGCCAAACTGATTCTTCCTGTAATAACATGCTGCTAATGGGAAGTGAGGGGAATTCACACACACACAAAAAAAAGGCAGGGAGGAAAGACAAAGAAAGAACAAAAGGGAAGCTTTTCACATGAGCCCTTGTGAGCGTTTGTTAATGTTTTTCCCCTGTGTTTCCTCATTTCTCCCTTTATAAACTACGATAAATGTCCCTACTTGTTCCTATTTGGCTGTTCCAATACAATACAGTCACAGACAGAAAACTGTACAGCTAGAAAACTTGAAAGTAGAACTATTCTTGGCAAAACAACATCTCTGAGGCAGGTTTAAATCATGCAGAAACAAGAAGAAACTTGTGAGTTTACATTTCCTTTAAAACAAAGGGCTCCCTGCTATCACAGCATGAGGAGAAAAGACCTCTCAAAATCCCCAACGTTTCAGCAGTGTCAAGAGAAGAAAGATGGGAAAAAGAATTTCCATTGCCTGCATTAAGTATCTTCTGAATTGAAGTCTACCATTTTCTAACCTCTTCAGTTCATAAGATCCCACAAAACACCAGTTACTCCATCGTCTTGGAAGACTTCCAAGAAATAGATTAAAACTTACACACAAACATCCACTATAATTAGAGAAGAAAGCAACGTGGGTTTTGAAAAGTGTTTGACAAATTTTGAAACTGTGAGATAAAATTGAATCTAACATGGTTCAAGAGAAGCCTTTCTTCTGCAGACTATCAGTCTCCTTCGGTGCATCTGATAACTACTTTAATAATACTGATTCTTCGTGCTCAACAGAATCAACCTAGAAAACATACATACAGACAACAAGATAATAATACCAATAAATGCTTAAGGATATTTCCTCTTTACAGACAGCACTTGCTGAAAAGAAAAAAAAAGAGAGAGAGAAAATCTGTCTATTCAAAAGCTTGCATTATCTCTTATGCAAGTCCAACATATGGAAGCCCTGTTTTTTGACAGAGCTCTACCTGGCTTACCCAAGAGGCACCGGACGAGCAGCAAAGATGGGAGAGATTCCTCTTTCTTCTCTGTTCTGCCTCAGGAGCACAAACAGCTCTGTCCTCCTTTGCAGTCTCCATGCCCTTGGGAATGGGCTGCCACTGCCATGGAGCCACCAGGCCTCAGCGCAGCGACAGTCCCTACTGCGATTCCCTATAGGTGGCTACATGCAACGGAGACGTGTGGAGAGCTGATGCGAAATTTCTTTACATATGTGGGTGTATGGATGAGTCATAAATAAAAAATACTGGTTTTTCATGGCCGCATGCTTGCGGACGGGTGGGGATTGAACAAATACACGTTTGCACGTTGGTTCTAACTACCCTTCTGTGGCACTATTGGCACCCAATGCCCTAGTGGGTTACCACTGAAAAAAAATACTAAACCACGCACAATAAAAAGACCTATGCAAGAAGTGTGACCAAAATTATATAGGTGGTTAATGTTATAGTCAAATCTACTGCGGAGTGAAGCTGCAAGTAATGCAGGACCATTGCGGAGGCTACTGCGAGTGATCCAACTGCACCGGGAAGAAACCTGACTCCTGCTGACACGAAGGTCCCGGGCTCGGCAGGGGATTAACCCAGTTGTTCGTGGATGGATTAGCAAAACCTCCTCACCAGCAGTGCCTGTCAGCTGAAGGCAGAACGAGGGAGCTGCAAAGACTCCTCCATGCCGAGAGCAGCAGCAGCAGGTGGGCGCCGGCATCGCCGGCACAGGAGAGCGCGTCACAGCATCCGGTGCCCAAAACACTTGATAAAAATAAAATAAGGAGGAAGTACACATGAGCCAGACATTAAATGCTTGTATCTGATATCAGAGAAACGAGATCAGACAACCTGCTTCAGGCTTCAGCCAACTTTTCTGCAGTCAGTAGGAACATGTTTGTTGACATCAATACGAGCACGGCTGAGGCCAGAAAACCGTTCGAGATGATGTGCTCCTCCTCACGCCTTCCAATCCACCCTTGTGTGATGCTCCAAAGGGAGAAATTCCCTGGCAATTTCCAAAGAGAAGTTGATGCTGTTGCTCTCACGTGTTTCTGTTTTAATTCTCCGTGGATATCCATCAAACTGATCTATTCTGGTCAAACAGCCGGACTAATCGGCACGGCACAGGAATCCTTCTCCATCCTCCAAGCTCACCCAGCAGCAGGCCCTGGGCTGGCGCAGGCACCATCTCATTTGTTCCCCCAGCTCCTGGATCTAACGTCAGCCAAAGAGGTGGCAGTTTGGGTTAGGAACTGAAAAACATCTGGATTGACAGGGACCCACACTGGAGGGAAAAAGAAACCCACTGCAATTCCTGCCAAGTTCTGGTATCCGGAATAGCGCAAGGATTCCAGCTTAAGCACAGAGGAAACTGAGGTTTTCTCACATCCGTGGGTAGTAGATGTTGATATAATGCTATCTTTTTAATGGAAATTACAGGAAAGCTATCAAGCAATTTTAATATGAAATAGGCTTTTTCTTTAAACAAAGAATTTACAACAAAAGAGGGAAAATTAACACAAAATGTGAGTTGCAGAAATTGAAAACTTTGAGGGAAATATAATTTACATCAATTTACTGAAACTACCATTTCTTTTTAAAAAAGTAGGAAATAAATCACCTCTTTAAGATCTACACTAATTTTATAAATGTTCGTGTTTTTAATGAAAGAATTAAAGTTATAAATACATTTTAAAATGTATTTCTTTACAATACGTTAAAAAATGCTTATTCCTTCCAAACAATAATTACATTTATTTAAATCAACCTACCAATGTCATTCAAATATTTATTTATTCAACCAATGGGAAATAAGTGACATTCCTTCTTGCTCATTTTAATCAAAGTCAAATATTTGTTCCTTCTGCGAGTAATTTATTACTAATTACAATAGTCTGATGTATGGTATTTTGTGCTACTAAAAATAGAGCTACAAATGAATTAATGAAGTTAAAATTATGCTTTCAAAGCAGAGAGGAAGACAGCCCAAAACTCATGCATAGACATTGACAGCCAGTTTGTTTCCAGACTTGACACCCACATACCCACAAAATAGGAGCAAATTGGGTAAGCCTTCTGCTTATTCATCTGGCAGTAAATATATCTGCAAGTAAATATAGCCTGTGAAATTGTCAACCCTACTCAACCTCTTTTGGATATAAAAATGTTTTAACTCATTTGATTGTCACTCTTTGCTTCTTCCTGTTCCTCCTCAGTCTTCATCTTTGTTTCTTCTTTCTTAGAAAGCAGTCCTGTCCTTCCAGACTTAAAAAGTAGTTAATTTGGAGAGAAACTAAACTACAACTAATGTTTCTATTTTTAATTCCATCAAGGAAGGGCAAAAAAAGTCTTTTAAATGTAAATGTGGTAAATTAACACCTTAGAGGCTTAAATATTCTTAAAACATCTTTGCTGAGCCATTAGAAATCGGGAAAGCCAAGACTTCAGCAATCCAAAACAGAACTGGAGGTTCACACAGGTATCAGGAATTTCCAGACTGCCAACTAGCAATAAAAATAGTTTGGAAGATAAAATAAATCACAACCCTTAGGACAAAATATTCCATAACTACTAGAGATCAGGTTGTACAGGATATGCACAGCAAACTTCATAGTAGAAGTCACAGTCAGAAATATATTATTGGTGTTTGTGGACTTTGGATGTGACTTAACAGAACGGCTTCTATACTCCTTTCTGTAATATTTTTTTTAATTGGTTTAAAAACATTTTTAAGTGATGTGTAGTTACGGCAGTGTATCAACAGGCCACTAAAGACTTCCCCTAAACTTAAATAAATTCAAATGACCAAGGTTTAGTAAGGCAGCAGTCTCCAAGCAAATAGATGGAATCACTACAAGCTTCAGCACAAGAGAGCAAACTGAATGGAGCAGCAAAGGCCCTTCAAAATGTCACCCTCGTCAATCAAAACACCCTGTGTTGGGCTGATGTGTCAAGATGCAAAATTTCAGTGCCAACAGGTTCTAGATTTATTTATCTGGCACAATGTTTATCATGACTGGGCAAATGTTAAAAACATATTAGCTCAGAGGTGGTTGTCAGTCAGAGGTGTTGGCTGCAATTTAAACAGCAGCATTGTTTCTCCTGGTGCACTTAACGCATGTGAAGAAAAAGGAAATTGAAATACAGGTTTGCAAGAGATTTGTTTCTGTTAATTACTGTTGTTCTCTTTGTACATGCCCAGAAAAGAGATTTAAATCACAGAAATTATGGTTACACCAAACCAGCTAACCAAGCGGCTCCAGTGCAATCTGCCTTTGTTAGAAAATCAGATGAAAATCACGGTAATGCAATAATGGTGCAGTCACCTTGCTAATGACTAACATAAATATATGCTCCCCTCCCATGTGACAACACTGAAAGAGCACAGGAAAGTTCCTGGGGATGCAAATGAGACTATTCAGTTGAGAAGAAAACAAGCAGAGCACATTGAGTGAACCCTGGGTCACCAAAGAGCCCTGTCTAGAATCCAACACGCTCTTCATCCCCGAGTTGGGCAATGATGGTAAAGCCCCTTCCATGCACTTGTGCAGGACACACAAAGAAGGAAAGATTTGACTTTGAACTTCCTTCAGCCCTGAGGGAAGTTCAAACCCATTTCTCCATTCCCGGGGAGAGGACCCCAGTAACCAGCTGTAAGAGTGTTGGGCCAGAGCTGGCTACCCCTGATTCCTGTTTTCCATGTAGAAAGGAGCACCGAGTCTTCATGGCCAAGAAGAGCATCAAGAAAGAGAGCTCAGTTCTGCAGCCCTACGATGAGGCTGACCCAGCAGGACTGAGGGGCAAGGACACGGCTGCAGAGACCAAACCCTGTGACACGTCACCGCTCCGTGGCTCATCTCCCAAAGGGAAGGTGGAGGGTTGCCCATCCCGAATGCCCACGGACACCCACGGGCAAAGGCGGGCCTCCATCAGAGGCTGTGAGCAAGCACAACATGCTCCCCGGTGACACGGTCACTGCCAGGACACTGTGGGGACATGGGCTCCTCCCCGCCACCACCACCAAAGGACTAAGCCCTACGCTCATCTAGATGAATCTACTCACCAACCTAGGCCTTCTGACTATGTCTGTGTAGCTTGTGGTAGCCACCTACAGAGGCAGCTCAGGAAGAACCAGGACAAAACTTGAGCATGTGCAATAACAGATCTTTAAAGGCCGCAGGATTTTTTGGCCTGAAAAACCTCAAGTTTCTGTCACCTAAAGAATCTGAAGCGTCTACAATGACTGGGTGAGGTTTTCATGGTTACATTCCCTTATGCAGCTACCCGAATTCTGCTTTGACAAAGAACTGAGCTCCAAATTCTTTATTGGATCTAGCCACAAGCACAGGAATGAGAAACAAGATTGAGTGCATTTACTCAGTCAACTGAACACAATAGAGTTTACAAATCCCTTTCTTTGTCGTAGAATTAGGTTAGAAAAATACACGTACAAACTCACATGAGCAAAGGTAAAAAGGTAAGCCCATGAACAACTAACCCAGACTTCTGAATTACAAACAATACATGCTATTTAAAACACAGGCGTTGCCACAGAAAAAAAAAGAAGTTACTAATCCTGTTGGGGCAAAATAACTGCACTGGTGTGTGATTTGCATGGGGGAGGGAAGGAAAGAGAAAAGGAATTGCTTTATTATTCTCCTCTCAGCTTTGTTTTGTTTGCCTTTTTTTTAAAAAAAAACCAGGTTTTTATTACTTTTAACTGATAGGTATAAATGAGAAACATTTACCAAAGCAAGTATTATCAGCTCCACTTATTCCAAGTTAAACTCTGCTTACTCCAAGGCTAATAGTTCAACATGTTCTTCGGTACTTTTGCCTTACTTTTTAAAAGCAAGGAGTAAAACTGGAACTCTTTCCACTGAGACAGCCTACAAGGGATATTCTTCTTCCTAAACACTTCTACAGTGAATGCAAAGCAAACCCACTTTACCTTGCTAATGAAACAGCTCTTTGTTCATTTATCTACCTAGCTATTTATAAATATCTCGCAATCACAGCATTATCTAGGGGCAAAAGAGCATGTTCCAACTCTAAACAAATGGACATGTCACTTCATGTCCTTCCATAAACAAAAGCTAAGGGCTTGGTTTCCAGCAGAGATTTAAGCTGGTAATTGTTTCATACATGCATTTTCATGGTTTTACGTAGGTGCTTTTAATAATATGACATAAGGAGAGCTGCTCTTACCATAGAGAGGCACTGGAAAGCAATAAATGGTTCTGTGAGTCAGTACAACAGCAAGGGGGCATGTGGGGATGCCAGGCAAGACCCTCCTTCTTGAAGCCAAGGACAATTTCTCCAGCAGCTCAGCTCTGGGAACGCAGGAGCACGGACTATTCCCACACAAAAGCTAAGGGAAAAGTGTCGGGCGCCAAACGGAGAGAGCCGAGGGAGCAAGGGAATCGTTTACCTTCTCCTTTTGGAGGCAAGACAGCACCTCCTCAGAAAAGAAGGCAGGACTTGGTGAAATGTCTCTACAGAACTTCTGAAACACTGAGAAATGTTCCTTTTTTATTTTTTTTTTTGGAAAAAAAAAGTCATCAGATTATGCTGACACAGCAGAAAGTTCTAGCTCTATGACACTGACCTTTCTGATATAAATAGGTTTTCTTGATGACGTCTTCATTCATATTTCTGACATGTACAGTACTACATGAACCAAAAAGTTATTTAATAACATGGGTCTTCCTTATCTAGAAAAATTGACCAGAATAGTCATGCAGATGAAAATCTTCTTCCTCTCAGACATTGTGTACCTCTTATGATCAAATACCACTTTTTAATTTATTCGTATAGCATGTAAATGTTTTATAGTATTGTGTGAATATGGTACAATATTAACACTAAATGATTTTCTCATTATCCTGTTCTACATCATCACCCAGCATCAGAGTAATGAATGCAAAATATACTAGTTCTTTTGATATGGTGTCATTTAAGCATGTTTTAGCACTAAATAATTAACACAGAGACTTTTGGAGAAAGGTTAACTTGAAATTAATTCTGTAACTGACTTTGTTTCAAGACATAATCTAGGCCTACAGAAGCAAAAGAACCATGACCAAAAACCATTTAGCTAGAGGTTTTTTCACTTTGTCCTCCTCACAAATCCATTTGCTTTGATAATCAATACATGGCCTCAAAAAGCTTATTTTACCTTCCCTGATCAAGAAATGCAGAATGTCAGAAATCATTTATATACTGTTTTTTCACCTGGAATTAGATAACGTGCTTAAGATTTTCTCCAGCCTTCTCACTCAGCTAAATCCTGCTGAGGATTTTCCATGCAGTGATCACATTTCTCTCAAGTTTACATTTCTCAGGTGTCTTTTGGCAGAACCTCTGATTTTTCTGCTTTTAATTCTTTTAGCTTGGCCATTAACTCCTGCCAGCCACCCTATCCCACCTAAAACAAGGCCCTTTCAAACTCAGGGATTTGAACCAACTAAACTAACTAAACTCTACAGAACAAAACCTGCTTAGAATTATTTTATCCCAGCAATGCCAAAAAGCAGACTACCCCTCAGATAAATGTGTTTGCTTGATCTATCTTAAATGTTTCAAGTACAAAACATGTTATGACAAAAAACACAGGAATTTTGCTCCCTCTCAATGAGAATTAAAAATACGCTCTCTCGTTTATACATAAAAAATAAAAATCGCATGAGAATTCCTGTTGGACTTCTACCTCCAAATATGTTTACTCTGTACTAGGTGTACTTTTACAAAGAAAAAAAAGAAATGCCCCTCATTTTCCTTGGGATATCAAAGCACGTACTCAGAGGCACTTTAACCAACAGATACTCTGATCAATTAAACCCAAATTCTTCTGCTTTCTCACAGATTTCATATGCTGGAATAAACATCCCTGCAATTTACAGGTTCTATTCTAACAGTCGCAGGAGAGACATCTGGCAATAATCTACAAATAAGTAGCGTCTCGATTCTTAGTTTCTTCTCCATAACACTACCTAGGACATTTTTGCAGCATGATTCATTTAATCAACATAACACATTACAATGCCTTTCAGGTAATGGAAGTCTCGGCTCATTCAACAAGGAGACTTTATTAAGAAAGGGTCTCCTTTCGGCAGGGAGGGGAGAAGGTGCCGAAATCTGGCAGTGCCGCCTCGGCCCCGCAGGCAGGAGGCACCACGGGCTGCTGCAAACTGCAGCGATCCAAAAGCAGCTTTCTCAGGAAAGACCAAGCAAGAAAGAGACGTATTTACCTAAATGCGCAATTCCACAGGTGAAGCCAGAGTGGAGGTTTGGAATCCCCTTCGTTTAGTCCCCAAAAGTTTTAGTTCACGGCGAAGCCTGTAATAATCCCTTAACGCCGCTGGGTAGGACGCGCTCCATAGCTGGCCCGTATTTCCCTTGGCCCGTTTGCAGCACAACCTTGGCATTTGCATACGGCTCCGGCGCAGCCTATGGGACCTGCTGAGCACCTACACGTTTAGGAGCCGCCTGGACATGCTCTGCCGAGCATGACATCACCAATCGCCATGGCAACCCAACCACACCTGCCCGGATGCCAACGTTACCCGTCACGGCCAGACCCCACAACTCGGCTCCGGCACCATTTTCCGGGCACGCCGCGCTGCACACGGGGGAGGGCTGGATTTGAAGCCCTCAGAAGCCAAAGCCGGTTGTTTTCTTCGTCCTCGAGCACTGGATGAAACACCAGGAGTTGTTACTGACCCCACTAGCTAAACAAGGGCGACCAAAGGCCTGCGGCAAACAGGCTTTGGCGCCCTTGCTACAGGCACACTCCAGGTCTCTGCCTGTGCAGAACTTCCCATTTTTGCTCTCTATGCCTCAGAACGTGTTTTTTTTTTACCCAGGGACTTGCAGAACAGGTTTGCAGCAGGGCTCACCCCCGCCCACAGCCAGGTTAGCGTTTTTAACCTTTTCACCGCAAACTTTCTCGCCCTCCTGGCCACTGTCCCAGCTTCTGCTCAGCACGCTCGGCAGCCCGTGGTCTGCACCATGGCAAACCCCAGTTCAACACCCTTTTCTTCCTTGTTTTCTCTCATTTCTAGCCGCCTGCTGCCCTTCCCTAACTGGTTTGTGGTGAGATCCCATGCAGGAACGGGACCTGAGGAGGCACGTCCAGCAGGGGAGCTACCTAAATAAACAGAGCTTGGAGGAAAGCGTTAATATGTGGTGTGAGATTCAGCACCGGCCTCTCTGCCAGGGCTGATAAAACAACATCTCTTGACAGCATCAAACAGATTTTCCTCCTAACATTTACTTGCCATAAACCAGGGTCACTTTGCTGTGCTCAAATTCTGTTGACTGTGAGAGAGGAAAAGGGGAAAGGGCCACAAAAGAGGCAGTTACTGACACCAATTATTCTGGCCCATTTTTGTTGGTTAGGGATCTGACAGGGCTTAGAGCAACCTAGAAGACAAATCGTATGATATCTGAGGGAATGTCTCCTGACTGTAAATATTGGGTTGTTTTATGTTCCAGCTGCATCATTTTGACAGAGATATTAGAAGCTGGTGCTTGTATCGGTAAATGATAGATCTCCCACACCAGGGAAATTCCCACCACAGGTAATGTTGGCACTTTCCAGATATTGAAGCAGCTACAGAAGCAAAAAGGGAGGAAAGCAGCCTAAAGAATAAATCCCAACTTCTTAATCTGTGTCTTCCCAAGTACCTTACAGATTTTATATTATATGCACATACCTGCAACATGCATAGCTAATTTGTCTTCTATACTACTGCTATCCACATACATGGAATAATTGAATTATAGTCTCCATCCCTAAGCAAAATTACATCACATTCTCATCCATGAAGCTCTAGTATTTATGTATCTACATACATATGCATGTGCATATGCATCCATCTATATACATATGTATAAGCACACACACTACCCAGACACATGGTGTGCATGACAGGAAACAAATGTTCAGGAAAGCCACTCAAAAGTGCAAGGTCATGATCACAACAATCTGCTATTGCATCTGATGAGCCAGACATTTTGTCACGTGTCAACTAAATAACCATCTTACGATGAAGTGGAATAACTTATTTCTGTACATTTTTTTAAACAAAGCTTCTGTTTAATTTTTAAGTTATGGTGAATGAATGAGGTATTTAGTCTTTCACATGCCCAAGAAAGATGGTTTGATGCTCTGACAGAAATTGTAGGGTCATTTTGTTTTAAAATTTACGCTTATTACACACAATACATATGTCTAATCATCAAAAAATAGAAGCAAGAGACATTCACATGATTTTTACCCTCAATAAATTAGCAAGGATGACACATTTTAAACAAATAGCAGGAACAGTTACTGCATTCCTTCTGTAATTTATTAGCTAGAGAAATGGATCAAATTACAAAATGTGTAGGGTGTAATGCTGTAGGCTGTTCAGACTGGGCTTGCAGTGTCTGCAACACTGGAACTAAATATTTACATGACTCCAAAAGATCTAATCTCTGGATTTCACCCCCCTGTCACCCCCCACCTCTTATTTAATTTGTTCGCTATCTTTATCCACCACCCAGCACATTCCACACAGTCACTAAAGTTCACAAAAGAGATAAGAGGGAAAAAAACCCAAGACTTTCAAAGGAAGGGGGGAAGCTGTTTAAAATATAAGGAGTAGATCATCCTCATTAGAGCTGAAGACTTGCCAGAATTTTAGCTGGCCATATATGGATTCTAACAGTTCTGTCCTAAAGCAGCAATAGCACCTGGAATCTCTAAAGTCCCTGTCAAAGAGAAAATGTTGGAGAGGGGGGAGTTTCTCAGTGGCAATCTTTCAAAAACTGTACAGAAGGCTCAAAAGATGCTCGGAATTCAGTAAGAATTCCTGCACGAGAGTACGCTGAAAACCTGTTCTTTTCTTCTTTTTTCTTGCTTATGATTAATTTGCTGATAGTGGTGACATACCTACAAAAATCTTTTAAAAAATATTTATTACTAAGCATTTGTTGAACTGAGAATAGGCACAAGATTTTAAGACTGAACCCTAAATTCCATTTTTATTAATGAATTGAATCGCTTATTTTCTGTATGGTTTAACAGATTAAACTCTGTCACTGTACTCAAAAACAGAGCAGAGTTGTGCTGTGAACAATTCCTTGCACTGTATTTTCCAGATTCTAAAGGTCGGCATGACAGCAGCCTCCACCTGTTCTGAGAAATACATCAAGGTGCCACATCTGCCATGACCCTAAATCTGCTTTTCACTGTTGAAAGGTAATTGCAGGCAGTCAAGGCACGAACCACCTTAAGGCACATTTCCAACCAGCCAGCCTTGGTGTCAGGACCGTTTGGAGAAAGCAGATGGTTGTGGGAGAGTTTGCTGTGTTTGTATGAAGAGATTCAAAAACAATAAAGAAAGCAAATGTAAAAGCACCAGAGCCAGCTCAAACATGTGGGCATGGTCTGCAGATGTCTCCAGAGCCCTGCTGCCAATATGGAAAATTAGTAACAACAAAAGTTAATAACTGTTCTGGACTTGATCCTCGAGATGTCCTCTTCAGCTGTGAAAAGAGGTGGAGATCCATATTCTAAATACAAGTCTCATCTTTATCACTTTCTTTGTCCATAATCTAAAAATCTAAAACTCTTCAAAAATGTAGGTTTCAACAAACAATTCAAAGGTAACATTGCACAGCTTGATTATCCTATTATCCTATCTATCTATCCTATTCTATCTAGAAGTAATAATTCTATTATTACTTCTCTGAGTGTCAAGGGGAAAGGTAGTTCCTGGAAAATATCAACCCCAAGGATCTGTTTGTGCTCCATTACACTCTCACTTCCTGCAAGGAGGTGACATCCAGCTTTGCAACAGTCACCCAGGTCATTTAAGAAAAGCAAGACGTGCGTGCAACTTTCATACCTGATCTCTCAGTCTTTCCTGATGTCCCATTATTGCTGTAGCATGATGGGGATATTTCTGTTTCAGATGCTCTAGAAAGGCCTCTCGCTTTCTGTCCATTTCTGATGTTTGCATTCCCAGGATTTCCTTGGAACTGCGAGGGCCGCCTACTGTATGTCTTCGAGGGATGTTGCGGGTGGACTTCGAGTTAGATGTATGATTATTTGGAGTCGTAAGGAGCTCCTTGGATCGGAGACATTCGGCATCATCTAATGATGTTACATGCAGACTGGGCTTTGTGTGCTCTGAAAAAGATGAAAACACAATTTTGTAAGAACTTTATCTCCACATTCATACTAGTAAGGGAAAAAGGATCCATTAAAAAAAAAAAAGGTC
The DNA here is from genome assembly GCA_032353885.1 of Nothura maculosa. NCBI lineage: Eukaryota > Metazoa > Chordata > Aves > Tinamiformes > Tinamidae > Nothura > Nothura maculosa. The sequence goes on from JAUBOD010000947.1 coordinate 802,563, forward strand.
AATTTAAAGGTACAATCTCTGGCCTGTTTGGCATTATTAGATATGTATAAATTCTAACAAGTGGCCCAGAAATAATGATATATATGAACTCTGCTACACAGTACTTACATCCTTTTGACATGTCACTTCGCTATCACCTCACAGAAAAGTGAGCATCATTAAAACAGATCTTCCTTTTATACCATCTCCCATCTCTATCACAGTATGACCTGAAAAGATGATATGACAGCACCCTTACTCCCTGACCTTTAAAATCCATAGGATGCTTTCCACAAGAGAAATTTGTTTTCCAGTAACTGGCCCTGTAACTAGTATCCGTAAGAATACCAACTGATAAAATTCTTTTGACAAAGCAGATCTGAAATCCTTAATCCTTTTTCAGTGTGTTTGCAACATGCTCTGAAAAACATAAGAAATAATAAGAGGGTTTTGGAGGCTTTCTTTCCTTCTGATTTCTGACTGTAGTCTGGTTTTAAATTTCACGGATCTCTTTCAGATTTTATATGTCTCAGGACAGAAGGCTGGAAAATACATCACTTTTTCAATAAACCATTGCTTAAGAAATAAAATAAAAGCAAGTTTGGTGTGATATAAAGGAGAAGAAAACTCTGATAAATTTTATAACTTTAAAATCTGCTTTAAGACCATAACTACTTTTGTAAAAAGATAGGCAGACCCAGAGAGTATGCAAGTGCTGGCTTATCTGCAGGTAACTGTGTAACATGAACCCTCTGGTGCATGAAAAAGTGTAGTCTGGAGGCTTGTTACCTAATACCATTGAAAAACCCATGGCTCTTTTGTCAGCAAAGAAAAAAAAAACCAAAAAACAAAAAACAGAAGCACTGCAAAGGCCTCTCCAAGGCTGATGTAGCCCTCCTTGCCTTTGCTGTGCAGCCTCAGATGTCCTTGCTAACGTTAACCCTTTACCGAACTGCCCAGAGAGCAGAAAGTTTCCCCCTGCTCCCAATGCAGGTTTTTCCTCTCCGCCTGTCACTTTATCTCCAGCAGCCCTTTATGCCGGTGACAGCCTCGGTGAGCTCTGCCCTTTGGAAACAGGCACCTCCTCATGTCCTTCAGGGGTCAATCCATCAGCCTGACACACTGCCTACCACTCACCCCAGAAAGCTGTTCTCAGAATATTTCAGCTTTCTGAACTATGGCAACAATCACCTGCCAAAGCATCGTATCAGGCTCCGATATCACATAAACCCTCCAGTGGTGGAACCCGCTGCCAGGGGAAAAGGCACCAGATGAAATGGGGAACCCATGAACTGGAGCTGGAGGTTTCTGCCTCTAAGAGTTCACACTTCTCTGTGACACGCAGGGACTCTACATCCTCTCTTCAACGTCCATCAAGCAACAACATGACCAACAACATCCCCTTATTACCTTTCATGGAAACCTATTCCAAAATCAAAATTGCAAACAGAAGCCCAAATTGCAGATTTTGCACAAAATTTCCATTTTTGCGACTTGCAAGTTTTGATGAGCACAGAACTTGAAATGAGTCTTTAAACAGGTTGAGCCAAAATCCGAGGGCCCAAACTGCCCTAGATCCTGGTGTAGTTTTCTTCTCCTGCCAATTCCTGGTCTCATGCTCTGATCTCCATAGCCCTGGAGAAAGAGCAGCACGGAGCTGCCAGGAGATGCTGTGTGCTGAACGCAGCATGAAGCCTCCTGAGTTATTTTACCTGCTTTGTACACCCACTGGGACCTGGCAAGACCACGTGTAGGATGCTCTAGACTTCAAAGTGAGGTTTTGATTCTCTGTTTACCGCGATCCCTTGAAGAAAGGCAATGCCAAAACCTACACACAACACAGCCTTGAAATCCTTGGCTCACTTTGAGTAAGACTCTTAAAACACACAATCCTGGTGTTAACTTCAGAGCCCCAGACACCCGCACACAGACACTCATGGCTACAGGGCAGCTGGGCTTTTCCAAGCACACCTCAATTACAAAAGCCTCCTGCTTCACCAGCTACTGGAAATTCAGAGCGCTGGTGCCAGGAACACTTTGTCTGCTGGAGATAAAGGGCAAATCTCCAATTCCTACCTGCAAGAAAGCAGCATGGCTGCTCCACATGCCCCCAGTGCAAACGGTTTTGGAAGGCTGTACTTCTCTCCTGGGAGGAAAAAGATGGCATGGAATTCACCATCTGGGAGTTGCTGCCCCAGAAGCACTGTAGTTACATTCCTGAGGTTGTTGAAGCAAAGTTGCCAGACATAAATAAAGAATTTCCTTAGAGTTGGAAGAAGTGAGTGTAGGTGTGTGCGACGGAACGTGTCTATATGCATAAATTCTGTATAACTCTTTCAAGTACTGTCACTGCAGCAGTTTCAATCACTGAATTGGTTGCAGTCACCTCCTCAAGAAGGTAGATATACCCCCATGGAAAATATAATCGAGAGTGCATGGAGGTGTATTTCAGGCCCTAAGTCACTCTCATGTTGTCTTTCCGTGCCCTCCCCTTCCAAATAAAAAAGATAATGGTCTGAAGCTTATTAGCTTAATGACTCTCTAAAAAATTAATATGAAGTCTTCCACCTTTACGTATCATTGCTTGAAACCTCAAGAATAAACCAAAACTATCATAAATCTCTAACATTATAGGAAAAGAAACCCAACCAATTCTACCATTTTTCCATACCTTTGGAAAATACCGTATAAGTAGCAGCGAAGGGGAAGGAATGTGAACTATGCAAACTAATTGCTGGCCTTGCCAGCAAGCTGACCTGCAGCATGCAGCAGGACGCCGCTGCTTTACACTGCGTATCAGTATGTGACTTTCCTTTTGCTTCTCTCACTGCTGGATTCCATGCAAATCTGAAACAAACAAACTAGCCTGGATAATATGATTCATCCTGGGTGACATGTAAGCCAAATGCTCAAGTTCTGCAGTGTTGGGTCATCCCCTTAATGACGGTTTCAAAATTCTTCCTTGGTCATTTCCTTGATAGTGACGAATCACCTTAATGGGAAGGTTGAAAGCTGGGACTGTGAAATGTCATTGCATCCTGATGGCCACATGAGCAACACAACCTTTGCCTGGACCACAGTGTTACAAGGAGTAGAAACTAAGAATCGTTTCCTGCATCTTGGAGTTGCTCAATCACAGCGTGGGGAAACCTTCCGTATCTTTCAAGTGAAGATAATGGGCCTAGAAAATCAATGCCCACAGATAACGGCGCAATGTGTGAAGGATCATGTGAGTGTTCCCAGAAGACAGCTAAGAGCAGAGAAAGGATAAGCTGCACAACTGCCCTCCTTGGAAAAGGAGTAAATAGAAGCCAATGAAAAGCACAGAAACAGAAGTGTGAGATAAGCCTGTCCTCCCTGTTCCCTCCCTCATATTCGGAAGCTGAAGGCTGAAGGTCTTTCCATTAGCAAGTCCAGAGGGCAATGACGAGCAAGACTTGCTGACTGACAAGGGAGGACGTTGGTTACCCAAAGACTTGGATAACCTTTGCATCTTGAGATGCTTCTCTGATCTGAAAGCAACGTCAGGATTTCTTAACTTCACACATTACTCAGCCAGGATAATTTACAGCAAAGGTTCAGGTCTGCAGTATACAAGCAGTCTGCCTAAGATTATCCAGAAGATTATCAAGAAGGATTAATTGCCATGAGTTGGACATACAAGTCCTTCAGTATGTCTCGATACGCAACTCTTCTACTTAAGTCACACCCATGAAGTCTGCATGGGTTAGGAAAGTCACTTTGCCCCATTACTTAAGGTTTTCTCAAGTTCTAAATATTCTTGTTTGGCAACCCAGGTAACATGAGAGGAGAAAATTTTAGAAAACAGCAAGAATGGGACTGCTCCAAATTGAAACTTTGAAAACAGTTTTTGAAGCAAGCCACATTTTAAAACTTTTAAAATGATTTTCTTTGTAACAATATGAATCAACCCCCTGTTATATATATACTAGCAGTAGCCTTGAGAAGTTTATTTCTAATTTGCTCCACTGTCTTTGCAATTAACCCATTCTCAAAGAGCTTTTCAAATGTAACTTTTGGATATGGGTCCAAATTGCGAAATTCACAGTAAGCTGTGAACTCTCCGGATTTACAGTCTGGGGGGATCCATAGGGTTGAGCTGGTAAGCGCTCTCATTTCTGGCTCTACGTAGCATCTCAGTCTGCTTTACACAACCCCTACAGAAGGACTACGTTACTAGATGCTCTATTTCCTATTTAGACACATCCTTAAAGTGAAGATTTCCCTTCCTCTACACATAAATAGACATGCACACAAACATGTATATTTTAACTTTGCAAGTTATCCAGAAGAGTGTCCTAAAGAATAACTGAATGCAGGGAGTAAAATCTTTTTGTTTTTGTTTTTCTTCCCCCTTTAATTGTCTATGCAATTATTTTCCAGTACTACACACTCCTAAACTTGTATCAGCTTCTAAAACCACATGTACTCAATCGCATGCTATTTATCTCATGGAAATATCACATCCCAACTTTTGCTGAAATCCCAGTGGGGAAAACAATCCGCAGGAACAGGCAGTGCTCACAGGTGCTCTACGTGGACTGGAATAGATGCAGATTAGATTAGGTATTTGTCATGCTACCTGAATTTTATGCTGCAAGTGGAGTATCCCACACAGAATCCATCAGGAAATAGTTTTCATTAGCTTTTAGACAAAATATAGTGCAGCAGCAGTTGTACAAACGCACCACAGCTGACCTTACGTGAAAACCATGCCTATAATTTCTTGGCTTCCTTCCAAGAAAACCCAACCGCTTTCACACAAAGTAAACGAACCTTGTGGCAATCCACTGTGAATCGCTGCGTTTTAAAACACAAACGGAGCAAAAGGCGATCTCAAAGCTCCTTTCCTAAGAGGAAGAGGTACTTTTCTGCAGGAGGTGAAGCATGCGGCGCATTTAAAGAGAAAGTGACCTGATTCCTCCCTCCTCATGGGAGCAGCACCCTCCGTATCAGGCTGCTAGTGCACTGCAGACTCTGACATGCATGCAGCATGCTCCCTGCCTTAAAGGTTACGCAGAAATCTCTCTAAAGTTAAACTGATAAAGTCAGATGTTAGGGAAATCTTCAGAGCCGCACGCGCAAGAAAGACATGCTTTTTTTCTTTTTTTTTTCCATGCATTCTGCCTCTAGTTATAAAAAGCAGCAACGAGGGGCACGTTTAAATGCAGCTCCATCTTTGCCTGGTTCTGTTACTTACCCCTCATCTGCCTGCTGTCTGCCGAGCGAGCCGGGCACAGCTCAAGTTTCTGGCTTTCGTTTTCCTCCATTGTCCCTGCCTACGGCACACGCTCTCCCCTCCAAACTTCCCGAGCGCAGCTTGGAGCCCTCCAGAGCAAACTCTCGGGGAGGAGAAAGGGAAGGGGCTGCCCCAGCGCAGAGCTCCCGCCAAGCGAGCGCCGCGTTCGCGCAGCGCTGGGAGCCGCTCGCCAGCGGCCGCCGTCCTGCTGCAATGGTGGCCGGAGCTGGCGGCTCCTCCGCCAGGGCCCCAGCAGGTGATGGGCTTCTCTGCAGGCAAGCCCCGAGCGAGCCGGCCTGCTCTCCCTCTTAGCCAAGGGAGCATTGCAAGCGTGATTACAGGCCCGAGCCTCCGCTGGAATCCGAAGCCGAAGCCTTTCAAATCTCTGTCATGGGACAAAAGCTTTTTCCACAGAATATTTTCTTAAGCTCATAACCACCAAGCCCACAAGCATTCCTGATAAATGCTCCTCTGTCTTTCCTAGCGTGGAGTTTAAGAGTAATTCATTATAGAAGCGCTTTGAGGTTTTGTTTTCTATTGAATTCTTTCAAGCTGCTCAGAGAATGGGTTAGGGAAAATCGAGATACAGGAATTCAACTTTAGTGAAGCCAATAAAAATGAATAGTAGCAATATGTAAGCAGGAACTTTAGTTAAGAGGGATTTTGAAGCCTCAATAGCAAAGCATATAGAAACATATAACAGTCTCTGAATGAATCAGGAGCAGGAAGGCTGCACCAGAATGAAGGGATCCACCAGGCTGCATGGCAGAAATGAGGAGGATGAGAAGGGTGAAATCAGGTCCCACCAGATACCCCCACACTGATTTAGTGGGGAATGCTAGACCAAATCTTAATCTATTAAAATGAGAATACAGAGGCAGATTTGGTGGAACAAATGGATTACTGACTTTTACACCATTAAGATCAGAAAGTTTATCCCCTTCAGAATTAGCTAAAGAACCCTGAATTTTGTTAAGAACCAAATGAGATACCTATAAAAATCTGCAGTCTCTCCCTTAAACCAAGCCTCTACTGCATCACCAGATGACAACTAATATCATAGATGTCTTTTTAAAGAGACATAAATTAATCTGGTTTTCCAAACTTGTTTCAGTACTCGCTCAATTGACCTCTAAACCATCCAGTCCAGACATGCTGGGAAAATTCTCCTTTCTTTCTGCACCTCTATCTGGCAGAAATGTCACTTAGATTATTGCATGCAGAAATGTTGAGTACGTTTATAAATTCAGTATAGAACCCCAAGGAGCACCACTCTTCTCATGCCCCATCCTCCCCATTCCAGACGGAAAAATCTTTTGAGTGACTTACAATTAGCAATTAATAAATGAAGAAAACTATTGTTCATTTCAGACATACATATTCTCTCTTTATAACTACTTACAAATGTTTATTTTGCTTTTTACCAATTAATTTTATATAGTCCAGGAACCTGGCAAGGAGCCCAGAAATTTCAACACAGAAAACAAAATACTAACATAGAAAAGATGAGGGGGAAAAAAGCAATGTAAACATTAGCATGGCCATTTAAGGCCTGCAATATACAGTTCCAAACAGAATATAGGCCTCTATAGGAGCCCTGTGATTTGTACAATGTATTTACTGTAGTGTTTCTGCTGGCTTTTGGTTACTCTGTGCAGATTCTGACCACAGACTATTTTAGGACCAGAAGGGAAGGTCATCCATCCCCCTTATCTGATTTTGTCTCTTATGATAGTGAAGAATGTGTCTTTAAAGCTGAGCCTTTCCAGAGTCTGGACAAGCGGAACTGCAAATTATATTCACAGCCAGCTGGAATGAACGGAGGGCTCACGCAGGAATATTGTGCACTGAGTGATCACTGGACACCTCCTACTGCAAGGAGCACTCAGAAACCCCTAATGGGAAAAGCAGGCCGGTGCACCTGCAGTAGGAACCTCAAAGCTATCCCAAAAATATTTAAAAAATCTTCAAAATCGTAGACTTAAGAAATGAAGGAACTCTAGCGCAGGCCCCCTGGTGGCCACAGGACACCCGGCCACAGCCTCGCCCCATGAAGGCCTGTCCGCCAACAGGCACTTCTACTCAAGGGTCGCACTGCAGATGGGACCAGGCATGGCCGCAGCCATGGCAGCAGAAGGCCACCACCAAGGGCCCAAACCACACAGGAACCAGCCCAGGGATGGATGGCACTGGCAAAAGCCTGTGATCTAAAACTGTTTTCTGTGAGTGCAGGAGCCTGACCATCAAAGTAACGCTGGGTCTGAGCAACATGGATCCCTGACACAGAGACAACTCTAGAGAGAGGTGTCTTATTGACCTGCAGGTGTAGGATGTGCAAATGTGTGTCACCAGAGAACGTCCATGATGGCAGAGGTGCCCTCCAGAGCAAGGTGGCAGAGCACTGGCAAAACTTGAGACTAAATGTTTCACACTCCAATACGATTAAAAAACAAACCAAGCAGCCAGCCTGCCCTCAGATGAAACGTAATCGCCTCAGCTGCTGCTCAGGATGGCTTCATTGTGAAGGAAAGGAACAGTTGGAGCAGTACAGTTGCAAAGCATATTCCCAGCCCAAGGGTAAAGCCCTCAGCCTCACCTTGGATTTATTTCATATATATAAGGCCATTCCTCAAGACATTACCTAGGTCCATTTAAAAGAATTGATGAATCTAGCCCTTGATAAACTGGAGATAGCCAGAACCCTATGATATGGCTCCGTTAAAGCACTACATAGGAGAAGCGCCAAGATGAATCACCAGTGACAGGTTAAATAAACTTGATTAACCAGTTTGTAGCACACAATTAGAATTTGTTTATCTGTGGGATCAACAATAACAGCCGTTGTTTTTAATTACTGTGTTCAGATCTAGGCCCATCAATATCAAAAACACTGTGTGGAGAGTAATTGCTAACAGGATAGACAGTTTTAATTGTGTTTAAAATTAACGTCCCAGAGCTACTTAAACATTTCTGGTTTTAGTATGTGCATAACAGCAACAATTAACAAATAGTGACTGTGCTCCATTACTAGCAATATACAACACTGGCTGCATGGCTCTAGCAATTATTCACAACTGAAAAACGGGATGTTAATTATTAATAGCTAAATCAGAAGCACTCCATTAATAAAGACCTAACTCAGTTTCCATGTGAAATCACATTCTCCCTGAGAAACCTGCCACAAATGCTCTCAGTACTCAGCCTAGCCCTGTCTAGCCTCCTCACACTCATAAACAAAATAAGTATCGGACCTATGGGGGAAAAGTTCAGAGAATCTGTGAGAAATTAAGGCTATTCAACCTGGGCAGTCCTGTGGCACCCCTCTGAGCTCTTGAAGGGTGCAAGATCGCTCCCAGGGGACCTGGAGATGAGCAGCAGCCAGGCAGAAGCTCCAGTGGCTTTGGAGACCTCTGCTTTGGAGTTCATCAGAGACCACAAGGCCGAGCTGGTTGTGGCCACCACCTCCCCTGCAGCCAGCACTGGGTGCAAAATGGGGAAAATAACTTCAACCAACAATGGGGAAAGAGAACTGAGGGTGGTTAAAGCCTAATTTCCACCTCAACCAGCTGAGAAGCAGAGAGCTGAAGGGATATGGAGGCTGAACTGCACTCGGATCCCTGGAAGTCACGTAGCAGCTTCAGCACTGAAATTCATTTGCACATGTTTGTGTTCAGTGGCATCTGCTCTGGCTTAGAGAGCTAGCTGCAGCCTCGGTGGGATCTAGAAATAGATTCACTCCTCAAAGAAAAGGACTGTGCTCAGATATGTATATTATTAAAGATGATACAACATAACACCAACTGCTAGCTCAAACAAGCAAAATGAAAATAACCACTGATGTCTACCAATGTGAACTTACCAAGAAGGAGCTGTAGGGGAGAGGAGGCTTTCACTGCTTTGAAATTACTTGGCTAGAAATTTGTTATTGTCTGTCAAGGAATCACAGATTTTTCAAGTCTGAAATCTTTGTGATGATTTGGTCTCATCTACTTAGCAAAGGAAGTAGGATTTCAGTGAATTGGTTCCTATCTCAAGTCCAAGAAAAATGGTTAAACTACTAGTGGTTTATAAAGGAAAATATCCAAATTTGGCTTTAAAATTTGCAACAGCAAACAACTTAATACAAACTCTGGACTACCTACCATGAAATTACCTTTGCTATTAAAAAGTCTGTCGATAGATTCAAGTCTATATTTATATCGCATACATTTCTGTTCAATTAAGAGTCACACCTACTTGAAAAAAAAAGTATCTTTTAGTGAAGGCTTGAAATGATTTAGCTGAAAAGATAATTCTGGCTGAAGCAGGAAAACATGAGTATGGAGCATGAGTTTTCTACACATTTCCACAACACACTTTCCAACATGTCTTGTCACAGCCACAAGTTTAAACTCCTTTGAGACTGATAGTCATGCAAAATTATCTAATCATTTCTGAAAACTCACAGGAGCCACCATCAGTCTTATATCCTAAAACAGCTATTAGAAAGAGTCAAAAGGAAGCTGAAAATTTGATGTTCGCATAGAAGATACATGCACCTTCCTAATTCTACTTCAAACTGTGCTCTGGGGAGCAACCACAGTCACCCAACATCTCACAGCGACGAGCTCTTGATCACATAGTGGCATCCAGGGTACTGGCCACATCTGCTCAGGAAGAGCCGCACCACAAACTGCCCTGTCCTGCCCATCCCAGGGAGATGGAGAATCCTTCATTTACCTGGAAAGCCTTTTTGCCCAAACTACTAACTCTCATACCTGGATACCTATGTAAAGGGAGTCATTTTGACATGTCATATGAAAGTAAATAGGTTTTTTGATTTGTTCTCTCCTCCTTTCCACTCCCTTGCTCTGTTTCCTAAAATAAATTTAAAGCTCTGGAAACGATAAGCACTTTTGCATCCTCTAACCTGAACTGAGAAAAAGGACTGGTCATCTCAAGGAAGTGCTGATATTGAAGTTAGAAAAAAAAAAAGTGACAATCTCTTTCATCCATAGCTTAATCTCCCTCTCTAAATTGGGACAATAGCAATAAAACTAAATCTGGATATTATGTGTCCCATCCCTAAGGCAAAAAGGGACAGAGTTAAATGAGGATAATTACACTAGGCACATTTCTGACTCAGGTAACACAACACCTTATTTGAGGCTTTTTTCGCCCCTGTTATGGTGTCCACTGCTGGACCAAGCTACCATTGATGTATCCCAGCCACCAGCAGCTGACTTTCATCTGGCACGTGTGACTCTTCCTTGCACATGCCAGTTAGGCCTGCTCACCACACAGCACAATTTCCATACAGTATCAGCTCGGGTAGGGAATGAGATCAGCCTGCAAACCCAGAAAGAAGAAATATTAACATCTGTTTTTGTAAGGTACCAAACAAATAACCATGCAAAAGGAAAACGTGCCTTAGATCTTGGAAATTTCAATAGCTACAGTTTAGTAAAATAAAATGCAATCTGTGGGTGGGAAGGAACCGTGGAGGGAATTGTTTCTGAGGGAGATAGAAGAAAAGGAGGGGTAAGGTCACTTTTAAGTCCATCTGCTCTATATTCAAATTCTATTTTTCCCCAGTGTGAAGCATTTTGGTTTTGATAAGTTCTTTTTTGGATGAACTAACTCAAACAGAGCTCTGGTGAGAGCTTGGATTCAAATCATTCCAACATTTTAGCAGTGCCAGAACAACAGACTTAAGGTCTGAAGCACTGACTAGTGCTGGTTTTACGGATGTCTGCGGGGTCTGTTTGTAAATGTACTCGGAGGCACGCTTTAGTGATCAAAGGTATTGGACGTTGAAGGATAATTACACTTAAAAAGAATCTCAAGAGATTCTTTGTTTCAGCTCTTACCAAATACACATGGAGTTTTCAAGACTGTCAGGAGGCTGCTTGAATTAACAGGACACACAACATGTACTTTGATGGTCCAAAAATAATAGCATAGTTCAAATTATGTTCTTATAGTAATTAGAACTATATTAACATGCTTACCAACAGGTAATTCTAAGAACTTCTACAAATATCTAAAAAGATTACTATGAAGAATGCCTTAAATAAAACAGTTAGTATTTATATGGTTAAATAACCCCACAATGGTAGCAGGACTGCCAACCTCCCTCCACACAATTCACAATGGTGGTCTTTTGAAAAGTCATGTTTTTTGGAACACTATTTTTTTATAGGTCTTTAGACAACAGCAAATCATATATTGACATTTTCTCACAATGTTTCTGTCAAAAATGCTTTTTTTTTTCTGTGAGACTAAACCTCAACTCACAGGAGCAATCAGCACCATTGTGACTTACGAAGATAAGTTAGGCATTTTTAATTGTTCTTGTTACAGTTTTTCTTTGATTCCATACAGATCTGATTTTTCAGCCTCCAGAGTTAAAGGCTGTGGATTCCGCTTCATTCTTATCCTTGCAGCCCAACTCACTCAAGATTTGAATGGCCTTCATTCGTATTCCTTGGGGAAAATGAACTCCTTAAGACTGACTTAAGGACAAAATGATATGGGAGAACTTCCTCCTACCTGTAAATACATTAATGATTCTGCAAGACAATGTACATCCATCCCCACTCCCCCGCAAGCACCTCTTTGACCTTCCCAGACTCTGCTGATGCTATCACTAAAATAGCTGATTAGTACAAAAGCAATCAGTGGATGGTAGAAACACCCCATTTTCAGTCCTGCTCTCTCTGTTCTGCAAGGATTCACTTTTTTTTCTTCATTAATTCAGATACATAAAAACTTTTGGTATTTAGGATTTCATAGCTTAGGGGCAATAGGGACTACTTGATTATCCCATCTAACTTGCTGCCTGTCTTACACTGTTACACAACATGTGCAATCTTCAGACAAAGACCAAACATTTTAATGAGACTAACAATACATTTCTGATCTCAAGTGACTCATGCTGCATCTACACTAGTATTTTAAGTTCAAACAGGGTTATGCTTTTGAAGATAATCTCAACACTGGCTGATCCTCAGAAATGACAAAGTCTTCCATATCAGGCTCTATTGCAGACCTGGTTTAAATACATTCAGCAAAAAGAGAGTGAATGAGACTGTTGTGTCCCCAGTTCCTGTCCTCTCACGTCCTGAATGGTGACACAAGATCATACTCAAATACCTCGATCATCAGCACAAGCAAGTGAAACATATCAGGTTCCCTACTGACTTGACCTTGGAGAAAATCCTTTGCCTTTGCCTTGCATTTCCCAGACTGGACTTCCATATCGACAAAAGATCAAATCTCATCTTTAACTCCTGTCCAGGCTCTGTCTCCAGCACAGCCAGTTCAGTATGTACGAAGAAAAAAGAAAAGAAAAAAGCAAAGCAACTCAAAACATTACCTAGCCAACTGCACAAGGGGAGGGAGGAAATCCTCCGAGCCCTGCACATTAGCAGCTGACAGTGCAAAGCCTGACAGCTGATGCTGATCACCGTCTGCGAGCAGCACAGCCGCGCTCCGAGGGATGACAGTTTAGGCCCCAGATAAGAACTGAGGAAGATGATGACTCAGACACTTCCAACACAGAAGGCTACCGTGCTACCCTGAAACAACCTTTTTGCAGCAGAGAGAAAATATATCTTTTCTATGATGAATACTAATTCTCATTCTACAGACTATGTTTTATTTAGCTGACTGAAGTTTATTACTCTCACTGCTAAGCAACTGCTTCTATTTCACCAGGTTTCATTCACTTCAGGTGCCAGCAACTGGACACACTACCAATTTTTTCAGCAAGACCAATTAGGTCTGCATTTGATGAGGAAATTTTGCAGCTTCCTCCTTGAACCCAGTTCAGTTCACTTCCTACAGACGTGCATTATCCTAGTGGTTCTAATCTTGGAAAAAAAGATCTTCTCCCCTCTTAACTTTCCTTTTAGTATTTCCATCTCCTCCCTGATGTACCTGAAGCACAGATGGCAGGGTTATCACCGCCCATTCTTTTGAATTCAGCATACTCGCAGCAACAAATGAGTACATGACCTAAATTTACCTCTGAAAATACTGGCCCGTAACCGGCACAGCTGGGAGGCCCAATGTGTCCCTAGGGAAAGCAGTGTGGGCTCGGGAGTCACGGGGCCAGGGCTCCATCGGCTCCGAGGAGGGAAGCGCACGGGCAGGAGCAAACTCCTCAGACACGCGGGGAGCCGCAGTAACAGACTGCCCGTGTCACATCCTATTGCTCCTACAGGAGAAGTCGGCTCCTTCGGTGCCAAGTTTTTGTAGATGATGAAAAGAGAGGGAAAGCAGCAGTGATCCATCTCATCAGGCTCCAAGGAGCACGAGCACTGCCTGGGGTGAAGGTGAGGATAGCAACACCAGCATGGAAAGGCATCACGCAAGGTCTGAGCTGATTCAGAGGCACAGCCTCTCTCTCTCTCATGAATAAATGCATATCCCAAGACATAATTTAATTCCTACCTTTTCTAACACTTCTTACCAAAAAAAAGCATTTCAAACAAAGCAATGACTCACAGCAGCCATCCCCACTGACAACATAAAATGAATGAGATGACACTAGTTACCCCCTTTATAAACAGGCAGTGTGCACTGAGGTATAGAAATACCCCTTAATGTGCAGCAC
>JAUBOD010000947.1:830620-847269 GCA_032353885.1 Nothura maculosa
CACCTTAAGAAAGTAGAACGCTTATAACTTATCAGCCCACTAAGCAGGAATAGAGATCTTCTTGTCCTTGATCTTGGAGGTCAAGGACAAGCAAAACCAAATGCTGGTTTAGACTGATGAAAGCTCAAGGAGAAAAAGAACACGGAAGAATCAAGAGCCTAGAAAGTTGATATATTAAAAAAGTAAAGTGAAAATTCATTACAGCAAAAAAGAACAATTTTATAGGGTTACAAGGAGAAGATTTCTGTAATGTTTCCACTACTACATCACATTAATATATTTGATTATGAGTAAGGGGCATTGACTGGAATGGTCAGTAATAAGTATATTATCCAAAAATATAAACTACCAGTAAAGAAATGGTCACTGAAACTTCAGAAGTACACATACACATGACCTGAATCAGAAGAGTGAAAAAAGGATCTTTGAAAGATGCAAAGTGAAGAAATGTGTCAAGAAATTAATCCTGAGGTAGAAGAGTGAAGCAGCAGAAATCATAACCCCAAATGTGCCAAGCCTGAAATAGATTAGAATTAGGACTCCTATTGTAAATTCAATCACAGTCTCTTAGGAGAGGGCACAGATCATTGCAGAGAAAAAGGATGCAGTTCCTAAAATAGAGAGCTATTCTGGACCCGGTTGGTCAATGTCAGAACAGAACAATGGCCAGGTGAAGCCTTAAGCCTGACTTAAGGATGCCTGTGTGAGGAATCTGCAGCAACAAGAATTCCCAAATAGACTGACAGACTGAAGGGTGAGGACACCTGAAGTGTCTTATCTATCCAGCCACAAAAACAAATCTGTGGTGACTTAAAATTACAGGGAAGTTTGCACAGTTGCTGCACATGATAACAAACATTTAGTGCTCAAAGCCATTAATTTACTTGATATACACTGAAAGACAAGCAGAATCAGGAAGTGCATGACTGCATTTATACTCTCTTTCTTTTGCCCTATTTTCCACAAAAGATAAAAGAAAAGATTGCTCTAAACAGAATTATATTATCAGTTTAGAAGCAGAACCCAGAGAAAGCAACTCAAGCTTTCAGGAGAGAAAAAGCCAATTAGTAAGAAGCAAAGGAAGAAGCAGCCACAAACATCTAAAAATAGAAAGTCCAGTAGGAAGTTTCCCTACAGAGATATAATCTGCTATTGTACTCAGATCCTGGCACTAAAACCTAAAGTCTACAAGAAGCTATCATCTTTAATACATCATCTCCTTCCTACTGTTCTTTAAAGCAAAGAAGCTGATTAAACATCCTGCCACACTCTGGTAACCCTAACAATACATTTCTTCATTTCACACTGTTAAAGGTCAGTCACATGTTAAATTAGTCTTCTTCGTATGAATTTACACTAAACACAAAACTAAGTCAATAAGGGTTGTATTTTTGTTCTTTCCAACCACCTATAGAAGCACTAAAAGGAAATGGAAAGCACCATGTTTCAAACATATGTTAAGAAAAATTCTCACCCTTTTAAAAACTCTGACTTTCACATTTGCTTAGTAAGGCTTCAGATTAATTGCCTTCCTCTATTTCATTACAACAGGAACATCTCTCAAAGTATTAAAAAAGTGAACACCATTATCCTCTTATGGCAAAGCAAACATTCTTTTTCATTTACAAGGTATATAGTTTCTTTCGAAGGTTTATAGTTTCTTAAAATATAAGTTTAAAAGCTAGATAAAGAAGTTATAATGTTTTTGATGGAAAAATAAAACCAACAATACAGATGTGAAAATAGAAAGCTAGCATACATTAGCATTCATTTTCTTCAAGAATAATGTTGCTCCATATGCACCTGTTTACAAAAAGCTCAATAACCAAATGGCAAAAAGGGTTGTTTCTATATAGCTACTAAAATTCCACTTACAAAAAGATACAAGACTCTTTTATCTCATTTTATTTTTTCAGAAATACAAGTGGCAGCATATATAAACCATGCAATCTGTAAAACAGTGTTTTCAAGATCCCTCCTGTTGCCTGATAGATCTTTAAAGTGTTTATGCATTTAAGTGCGCGAGGTTTAAGGAACTGCATTGTTTGGGGGTATATGCAAAACTCTTACCTGGCAACAATCAGGAGCTGATGATATTTCAAGCACCTTCTGAAGACCACCTGGGGCTTGTGATTAAACACAGCACTGAATATCAAGAGATTCAATTTCTCCCCCTCCACAGTCCCAGGTTCATCTCTCTGAACCCTTACCCTAACCCTAATCCTAACTACCCAAAGATATAAGCTAGGCCCAAACCTACTGCATTATTGAAGGTCCAATAGGGCAAAAGTTGCCATAAGAGCAGACTTAAAAGCCGCCTTAAATGTCCCTCTGCATCTGCACTCCATTTGGAGCTCTATCCTTCATCCCTTCCTGAAGCCTAACTCTAACACTAACAATGTGTGCAGCTCCTAGGCCCTCACACTTCCATTTGAATAAAATGAGAGAATCTTCCCATCACCACAGTGCTAGCAGAGTTAACCATCCCTTCCTTCTGTTATTTAACATATTTAAGCATCACAGATTTCTACTATGCTTCTATATTCCTGATATACTCAGAAATGAATATAACTCTTTTAAGAACAATGGTGAATCTCCCTGTATTTTTGCTAACCCCAATGAACTATATGTGGAATCTGTTTCAGGAAGTGTTCCTTTCCATGTGCCTAGGCAATGAATCAAAACCCAAGTGAGTATAATAGAAAAATGTACATTGGAAGGGACCTCTTGTGGTTGTCTAGTCTAGTCCTTGCTCAAAGCAGGGCCAACTTGAAAGGTAGAGGAGGCTGCTCGGGGCTGCATCCAATCAAGCTTTTACTTCTTCCACACATAGAGGTAGCCACAGCCTCTCTGCAGTAATAAATCATTCTTCCTGTGATGTTTTTCTCCTTGTATTTGAATGGCATTGTCCTTGCTACAAGTTCTGCCCACCGTTTCTCTTCTGCCTTTCCCTGCACACTGAGAGAAGAGCCAGGCCCTGCTTTCTCTATTACTTTCCAATTAGGTAGCTGCTAGCTGCAGCGAGAAACCTCTGCTCTTCTCCAGGTCAAACGAGCCCAGTTACCACAGCCTTTCCCCATACGTCACACACTCTCATACCCTAATCGTCTTCATTACTGGATCCTCTTCAGTTTTCAGCATCTCCCTTGTTCTCCTGACTCCCTCCTGCTTTAACAGACACAGAGCATTTGTGTGGGGTGCAATACAGCTCCACACTTAGGATCCCTAATGTTGGGCTAGCACCATCTATACTGTGCCTCATAAGGACACTGGTGTCCAGTGCAACACAGCTGAGTCGAGACCCACAGATAACAACAGGATGCATCTGTGGAGCTGGTGCAGAGAGTCCAGTGCAGGGCTATGAAGATGATCAGGGACCTAGAACATCTGCCCTATGAGGAAAGGCTGAGCTGGGCCTGTTCAGCCTGGAGAAGAGAAGGCTGATGGGGGACCTGATCAGTAGACATCAATACTCAAGGGAGGGAGGGAGGAGGATGGGGCTGGCCTCTTTTCAGTGGTGGACAGTGATACGACTACAGCAAATGGCCACAAACTGAAGCATCAGAAGTTCCACAGGATCAAGAAAAAAAAATCTTGACAGTGAGGGTAACGGAGCCCTGGAACAGGTGGCCCAGAGAGGCTGTGGAGTCTCCTTCTTTGGAGATCATTAAAACCCGCTTGGATGCAGCCCTGAGCCATGTGCTCTAGGTGACCCTGTGTGTGCAGGGGGATTGGACTAGATGACCTCCGGAGGTCCCTTCCAATCTTAAGCATTCTATGATTCTATGATCTTCCTTAGGGTACCTGTCTTTGCTCCTCCTCATAATCATGGTGGAATATAATCATTCCCTGTGGCGGGCATTTCTCACCCAGATCTTCTCCCATGGATGGAGAAACACATGTTTTTCTTAAAAGCAAAGGTTCGAGACTTTGCTAGGTAATCCTTTTCATGTATAATGTTAAAGGATGAGCTTTAAACCATTCTTCTAATCTCTTCCCTCCCATCTTCATGAAAATAAAAAACAGATTCACAATTTCGACAGATTGTCATGACAACATATGGAGTTAAAGAAAGAGAGGCCTTTCCTAGGCCTTTCGCTACATAAAAATTAGGCCCGTAGGCCTTTCCCTACATAAAAATTAGGATAGTCACAACCATTTGTACCCTTTCTGAGTAAAGGAGACGCTTCAAGTGGGGATAGGTAAGTGGCTCTTTACATGGCAAGAGCTTCTGAGCAAAGAAGGGTGCAATGGACCCTTTCCAACACAAACAGTAAGTATGAAAACCAGGTTGTTTCCTGAGATGGCAAATCTGTGAGCACAATTCCACACTGCTGCTGTCTGCCATGACAGGGGCTGCACTGCCACTGGAGTCCTCCTCCTGCTGAGGACTCCCAAACAAATAGAAGATCAAAAACAAGATGCTCAAGCTACAGAGCAGCCCTGGGGCTGGACAAGTTGGCTGGGGTCTGCAGGAGTCTCTGTAACTGAATGACAGCTTCCAGCACTGCAAGGCACTCCAAGTTTCTCATTGAAAGGTGTCATGTAAATGAAAGTTGTCACGTATTTTGCAGCACTGCTGGGTCACTAAATACAACCTGCAGTTCAGCAATGGTTAGTGCATCTCCATGCTCTGATCTGATTTCACACAAATCTGCCAAATTAAGAAGAAAGTCAGAACTGACCTTCAAATCAACTCCCTTCATTTGTGTGCTTGAAGTGCAGCGACCTGGGTGAGTAAACGGAGGGACTTCGTGTCACACTACAGCACATCAGCCAAGATCTGCTACCTGGTTTACAAATTATCCAAAACCTTTAAATCCTCCCCTTCTCTTCTCATTAGCCTTTAAGTAATAATAGGTACCATGCTTTGGTGCACAGCTAGACTGTCCCTTTGGTATCTGTGACAGTAAGAAAAGAACAGGCAATTATTTAGAGTTCTCTACAGTGAATATTGCATGCACAACTCCTGATTGCAGAAGAAGCCTAAACCCTACTCCCATGGAATAAAAAAGTCAGTATAACACAATCTGAACACACAATGTATTTATCACTCTTAGCATTTGCATCTATTAACCTTTGAATCAAATAATGCATCATTAATATCCTGTCATAACAACACATATTCAAAGTTTCCTTTCTTTTGTATTAGTGTACAAAGGAGAGAAAAAACTGTTCTGTGTTGTGATGTGTGGGGCAGATACTGCCCGCACATCAAATTCCTTATTATTTTTCATAAAATACACAGAACTCCTTGAGTATTGTCTCAGTTTTAAACTCAGTTTCATACTATGAACATATCCACTACCTAATACACACACAGGCACATAGGGCACATGGGAGGCCCCCACACAAGCACATGACACCACTGATAAATTTCTCCTAGTATTTCAGCATCAGAACATAGGGATGTGCAAGAGATGTATGTGGGAAGCCCAGGCATGTTTTGGGGGCAGTCACCACTGCCTGGAAGGCAGGAGTCACTTGCACAAGAGGAACTAACCTGCTGTGTGGAGCCTTTCATCTCCCAGTTCCACCGTATTTTTTGCAATGAGAGAACTTGAATATCCACAAGTTAGATTTTCACATCAAGCACATCAAGACATAAACCCTAATTTATGAATGTTAACCTGATCTAAGGCACTGTCACTGAAAGAAGACATCCCTTGGGACTCTTCACTCCCAAGCCATCACAAATGTTGGTGCAGCTACACTGCGTGCCAGGTCAGGTAACTGATCTCTATTAAAAGCAAAGTTTCCCTAAAAACTTTTTTTTTCTGTGTTGGAAGTTCACTGGAAAATGTAAGTCACCCGGTATGTCTATTAGAAAAGAGGAAAGCATAAACTGTAAATTGAATTTAAAAAGACCCAGAAGAGAATTTGCTCTACTCATCAGACACAGCCTGAGGTAGACTGGTCTCATTACATCCAACCTTGTCTCATCTCCAAGTGGTCCTGAGCACATTTGAGTCTGAGTCCAGTCTCTTTTCCCCCTCAAAAATGCAACCACTTCTGCTGCACCATATGGCAGCAATTCAACAACAGTGTACAATAACTTTTCCAAAGAAAAATGTTCCCTGCTTGAAGCCGAGAAGAGATGTATCCCACAAAAATATGCAACACGAAGTTTCCTAAACAGGAATCAAGACAGAACATCAGCACTGGAGTATTATGGAAATATCTATGACAAAGAGTAACAGATTTGTTCAGAGTTTCAAAAACAATGCCACTTATATTTTGTGCGATGGTATCAGGCTGACAACACAGTTTTGCTGAGGAAGTGTATTTTTGGTGTTACGGAAGCAAAATCTTCAGCTACTACCTTCCATTATAGTCAGAGCCTTTGACCCTGGTTTATCCCAGGGTCCAAGCCCTGATAATCTATGTGCTTGGAGCTCGTCTTCATGGATAATGGAAAATTCTGCTCCATTTCCTCTGGGCCTTCATGCTCATTAGTCACAGCTTACCAATTAAAAGCTTTGTTAGAAAACCAGAGGAATGTGACACAGTGCATGTACAAACCAGGAAGCTTCATTCACATATAACATGGATGAATGGCTTTCTATGGCATGCCAAGCATCACATTAGTAGGTCGTGTGCATCAGCATGCAAGACCAACAAAAGACGTGCAAGAATTTTTAGCTCAGCACTCTTAGTAAGCAACTAATTTTAATTTTGAACAATAAGAATGAAGTGTTTTTCACAGCCTACAATTCCCTCTAACCCAAAGTAATGCAAAAATTAAAGAAAAAAAACCTATGCACCTATATGTGAATTGCTACTTCATTGACCATTTTATTATAAATTTTTAAACACTGCCACCTGCTACTGATCAGATTCTTTTCTTCAGTTTCATCAGAGGTGAAACTGAGGTTACTGCCCTTGCAAGCTATTTATGAACCAGAATTACAACTATTTTCAGAAGGGATTATTGCCACTATATAAACTACTGTCAAATATTTGTAACAGCAATTTTAATTAAGAAAAGAATAGGACTCAGCGTCTGTGTTCTGATCATGCAGCTCATAACTGACTCCACCTCAAAGAACACAAAAGTGGGATTTAACATGCCAATTTATTTTTCTAAGAACTTGTGTCTGAGATCTAAGTTATTTCATATGTAACCTGAAAAAACATTAGTTGACTACAGCTGTGAAAAAATAAATTTTACACTTTTACTAGCCCTTAATTCTTGTCCATCATTTTCCCCACAGTGGAAGTGCTGCTATTAGGAGGTTTTAGGGTTAACAGCTCACATTGATAGCACGCTATAAACCAAGCTGAGGCAATAACTGCCTTTCAACTTGTATTTTCATTTCTACAATTCAAATGCAGCATAACGGTGATGTTTAGCATATTTCTTATATTATAGACAGAAGACTTTGTAAAATATTCCATCTGTGACAGAGATCATCAACATTATGGATACTGCAGCATTAGAGATACATCATAGTAGAAGATATTCTTGAAGGGTAAGAGGGTCTTATAACCACTTTAAAAGTCTCTAGGGAGAGATTTGGGACAGGCTGACGCAGAGTCCTTGATGAGGACAGCTCTGAAGCAGGCCTGGCCTTGTCTGCCTCTCTCCATCGGGTTTCTCTCTCATCACTCCTGTGTCTTTCCCATTACAGTGCTGACAACCAGCACAACGGCGCTGGGCCTGAGGTTGTCCCTGTGTTCACAGAACCCCTGGATCTCTCCCTGGCAAGTCCAGGCACCCGAGTGGGGATAGGCTTGGCACCTGATCATGTTTCCTCTGTCAGCTCTGCATCTGGATACAGCCAGGCAAAGTGGAGAAGGGTCCCATGTTTCCTAACCTGAGCATAGAACTTCTTAGATGTCAGAGTCTGGCCTGCTGAAACTATGAAGAAGCTTTTTTTTTTATTACTAAAAGCTTCCTTAAAAACAAAGAAAGAAAAAAAAAGCATTGGTCTACTTTCTTTGTACTGTCAAGTAATTGCGGCTGAATTTGAGGGCACCTACATAAGTTGCCCATATCATATAGCAGCTGTTGCTAAGTGCCAAAGGGTTTAAGTGATAATTAAAATAAGAGGACGAAAATACTCACTTGGACCTCTCCAAAAAAAAAAAAAAAAAAAAAAAAAAAAAAAAAAAAAAAAAAAAAAAAAAAAAAAAAAAAAAAGAACAAGCAAACAACAACAGCCATAGTTTAGGAAGTAGCACAGGGAAGAGCAGTGTGTATCCTGCCACTGCAATGCCCAATGGAAGGACTGGGCTTAGTCCTCAGCCCAGGGTGTTGCAGCAAGCAGGATGATCCAGCCCCTGGCCCCAGCGGGAGCCACGCACCCTGCTCTGCCGTGTTTTATTACACAGCATTCACCACAAGGAGAATTTCGTGACAACCTGTGAACGTGAGGACAGCTCTTCTCTCCCCAGGTGTCGGAAGAATGGTTACAAGCAAAGTCAATGAAAATTCAAAGGAAAGATAAATAACATAAAAGAAGTTAACAGATTGGCTCTCCTCCTTCCTTTCCTTACCCACTGTTGACACTTTTTCTAGGAAAAACTGTATTTTTCTCAAGTTTAGGTCTAATGTGAAGCTACTCTGCCAAATGTGTTTTTGGTAAAGGTAGAAAGACAACA
Source organism: Nothura maculosa (assembly GCA_032353885.1). NCBI lineage: Eukaryota > Metazoa > Chordata > Aves > Tinamiformes > Tinamidae > Nothura > Nothura maculosa. The sequence continues at coordinate 839,225 of JAUBOD010000947.1, forward strand.
CGAAAAATCAAAACTTTTTAGAATTCAAACCAAAAAATAAACAGCTTTGATTTTTAAAGTGTTTTTTTAGCTTTGATTTTTTTAAGGAGAGAGAAGAGAATCTCTTAAAATATTCTGTGGTATTTTCATCCCAAGGACCTAGGAAATCTCAGATTTGGCACCCTCAGTTAAGAGACTGCCTGCTCCTTCCTCCCTCCCTTCCTCAGTCCAAAGTAAATTCTGAACTCTTCAGTTGCTTCTTGTTTTTTGAGCAGTGAGGGTTCAGAAAGCAATATTCCCACAGATTTTACTTTGGAACTTACTCTACAGTCTTGAATATTTTTCTTTTTCTAAAATCTGTGGTATTAATTCATTTTTAAAAAAAAAATCAGTCCCAAGAGCTAGATGTCCAAGGAAATAAAATGCTGAAACAATCAAAAACATCCTACTTTTTTCTATCAACACTACTGACTACTTAATTAAAACAACACATTGAAGGGCTCACTACAATCTATTTTCATCCTAAAATAAATTAACACAAAAGTAATTAAAAAATTATTATAGCCTTTAGTGACCATAATCATAGCATATTAAACATATGACTTATTTTTCCTTGTCCATGGCTGCAATTTTGTATCATCTTGATGGCTGCTAACATACCAGTTCTGATCTCAAGTAGTTACAGGATAGCAATTTTCTATTAATGTTCACCAGGGCAGGTCATTCAGTCTTTCTCTAAAGCAAAATATATTTTCTATTATTCAAATTTTTAATGTTGCCCTTCTATTTTGTTTTTGCTGGATATGTCTGAAAGTAAAATTTAAACTATTATTAACATAGCGATAGCATAATTCAATGGCCCATTAAAAATTTTTTCATCTTAAATGGACTTTTATTTTAGTATAAACCAAGACAAATCAAAACCTTCCTGCATATATCTATCCTTCTAATTGCTATTTAAAAAAAAAAGTGGAAAAAATTAATGAATGAATGTAATATAGCTGTAGGAAAAATAGTTTGGTTTATACACCTTCTTGCAGCTCATACCAAAAATATTTTCTAAGAAAAAAAATATAAATACATGCAGACAGACAGATGGAGCTACTAAATTAGCCATTTACATCAGTAGATAGGTAGAAGTAAATTTCAATATATAAAACACTTCTAAGCTAATTAGACAGTAAAATAACCCCTGCTTGTACAGGAGAAGTATTTTATTTTACAGTTTACTTACACTAGCAGAAGTGTTCCGCCCTCCCCCAAAAAAGTACTTGAAATATTCTTGTTAAAATAATCCAAAGTTCCACTCAATAAACACATCTAAACTCTCAAGAGTTGTTTTACTTTTTACTGACTTGGCTGGCAGGGGAGAACCCAGGCAGTGTGGATGGACGCGCTCACTGTCACCATCGCGCCCTTCACACCAGCCCTCCCGGCTAATCAGCGCCTATCTCTGACATCAAGTAAATCTTCTGCCTTCTCATGTTGTCCACATGCAGAGTTGGTTTTTTTTTTAGTCATATTTCAATTTACAGAAACACATAACTATGTGTGTTGCACATAGAACCTGTGCTCAGCCATTTGTTCCTCCTTCTTCCTCTCCACAGCCCTCAATTCTTCCCCACATCCCTATCTAGAATGATCAGCTTCGTGCTACTCAAGCAGTATCTTGCAAGAACACAGTGTAGAAAATTTACTCTTGAAAGGATTATTATTCTTTTTCTTCTCACTGCAAATATGTTTCTGCTTCTGGAGACAACATGCTTTCTCTTTACAAACTGGAGAGACCCTTGCTGCATCTATCTTCCATGCTTTTCTTTGAGTGTTTTTCTCACCCCAAATCCATCCAGCCATGTTGAGCACTCCCCAGAAAATCAACTTGATATTATGCAATGGCGGGGGGGAAAAAAGGAGAAAAAAAGAAAAAAGGTTTCCTTTAACAAATATGTGATCTGCTGCCCTCCGTGGCACCAGATCTAAACCTAACTGCATTATTTTCACAACTAAGGCTAACAGTTACCAAGAAATTTTACCATTTCACTATCAGGAATACATTCATTCTCTGCATACCCAATCAAACCTGCAGTGATGCAAACCACAAGGATATATAGGATAGATAAGAATGATAAAAGTTGCTTAGAGAAAAGTGAAACACCATAAAAACTGAAATCAAATGCTACACTGGAGCAAAAGGAAATAATTATTTTTTTTTTTAACAAAATGAAAAAAAAAACCCAGAGAGAAAATCAAGGGGGGGGTGGGGCAAAGGCACTGAAAACAGGATAAGAAAAAAGCTAAAGGAAAGAAAAATGTGGTAACACTGAATAGAAATAAGCATTCATAATCTTGAATACAAGATAAATGTTTGAGAGTTTGTGACATGTGCAAACACAAGTTTTATTATATAAATCTGTTTGCACTACGTCTGGCTCAACTGGACATTCTACCAGTCTCAAATTCTATTTCTAAGACTTGGTTGTTCTGGGGCTATCTAAGACTATGGTAATCATTTGTAGGGAACAGGGAATATGAGGAAGCTGTAAAGCCACATATAAATAATGCCTCAATCCACAGTTGTGAGAAAACAAACATGATTTTGCTGACATAGATGGCTGCATCATTTAAAGAAAAGTTACAAAACTTTTACATTGCTCAGATTAGCTAGAAAATAATAAATATAGCTGCTTGCTATGGAGGCATTTCCTTTACTTACAAATTCCAATAAGAAAATGTGAATTTTCAGATGTCTTCCCATTGTTGCCCCTTTAAGGGTGTTTGGTTGTTCATATATATAGCATGTATTTCCCCATACAGAATACTCTCCCGAGAAAGAATTTTTATTTTTTCTTTTTATTCTAAGTAATTCAACCAAGGAAAACAAGATTTAAGTTTGCATAAGGATAGATGAATTCAAACAGTTTTGATAAGTAACCCCCAAAAGTTCAAATGAATATTCAGAATTCAATCAGCAGCATGGGCTCCAAACTGAGGATAGAAATCTCAGATGATCCTATCTCAGCTCTCCTCCAAGATTCTCTGCGTGCCCTACTTACATCTAAGCAGGACATAATACAAAGCATCAACATATTTAGCTGGGAGATGCAGAGATGTTTGAACATTCAAAATGAGAAATACTGACAGAAAATATAAACTGCGAAATCTCCAACTTTCACACGTTAAGTCCAAGTTTGGGCCCACCTGAGATTCTTAACGTGTTTATAGCTTGTTACACTCGACCATGGGGTCTCCTATCTTCAGCACTGCGAGTGCTAGCTCATCCTCACCTTTGGAGGGAAGCATCCCATGCCACAACCCCTGGCAGCCTGGCGGAAAGGCCGGGATTTGGGAGTGCCTTGACTCCCACCACGAGGCAGGAGTCACGCACCCCTGCAGCGGATGCTGTTTAACTTGCTAAAACACCCTCCCTTCAAAGCAAAGTTATGCGCCACAGCAAAGACCTGACGTTTCACTAGGATTCATTTATTCACCAAAACCACCAACTCTGTGTAAATTGGCCATCGTTTACTTGAAGTGAATTGGTTACAAACAAATAAGCAAAACACTTCACTCAGTCCTCTAGCCCCAGGAAAGCAACACGGTGTCTTTATCTTTACCCTTAAAAGATTTCCACCACATATCATCAGCAAGGACAAACATTCTGGCAAAGGGAGAAAGCACACAGCACGCCATCAAAGCTAAGGATTTGTTTTTGCTCACATAGTTTTGACTTACACATTTCACAAAATAAACAAATAATTTCAGCTATTTCAGATACTGATCTTTTCCAGCTCAGTGGGACTTAACTCCTTAAAACTGAAAAAAGTAGTCCAAAAAAAATGAATAACTAAAGTGACACTATACAAAATATAGCCTCAGGCTGCTGCTGTTTTTATGTGCTTTGAAGGAAGGACTGGGTTCCTGGGCCAGACCAAATGTCACTTCCAACTGAATCCTTTCACTCTCATTTGCTGCGTAAAGAGGATTACATTACACAGCTCTGCACTAAACCCATTCACTCCTTTCTATTTTTTTAATCATACTGTAAAAATAATCAGCTTAGCTACTCATACCAATCATAGCATTAGCACAGGACGCTAACTACTCTTTCGCTGTGGGATTTTCTTCTCCGTGCTAATGTGGCAGCTATAAAGTTTATGCTTCCCATGAGTTGCAAGAAATTGTATTTTACTGCAGAAAGCTAACATCAAAAATAATTACTGTTATAAACATACTGCAGAATACAGTCACATTTGGCACACATCAAGATTTTATGTGAAAAATTTAGCACATCAGCTGCAGTAGTTTCACTTTTTTTCTGATGCACGGGATCAAAATCTACAAAAATTCAGAACTAAAAACTATTCAAAATAAATAACAGGTTTTTCTGTTATTGCATTGATAGTTCCATATTGATAGCATACTATCCACACAGTAATATGTGCCCAATTAAGATAAGCCTTCTCAAACGAGGAATACTTTTTAAAATGCATGTTTTTATGTGTAATTTATGACAGAACAGAAATATTAATTTTTATTTTTTTCTTGACCTATACATGCATTTCTTAATTTGAGAGAATACTACCACACTATTTTCATCACTATTATTTTAGACAATACCTTTATAATATCTTTAGAGGATACCTTTATCTCTTCTCCTTCCCAGCTTTCTTATAGACGAGAAAAAAACATTCTTATCACTGATTTAACTTTAAGGATGGATATAGATATATATTAAATATATATATAAAATATATATATATGAAAATGAGCACAGTCTTATCTGTAAATTAACCAGATTTCTTGTCCCATGATGCTACTAATTGTCCTTGTATCTGGAACTTTTAAATTTCCATCACACATACTCAAGACCAGTTCATTGTTGTTGTTGTTCCAATATTATCTTTCTTGGTACAAGACAGAAACTCTATTCCTCTCAATTTTCATTTTCACTGAGTTATACAAAACAGGGCTTTTGATTTCCTCTGATAAAACAGTCTCTCCATTTGCTGATTCAGTCTAGAAGCCCAGCTTAGCATTTATTCCTATCTGAATTTACTTTTTTTAAGGTGAAGATAACGTACAGAGTTTACTTGATTGCATTTTATGTCTGCCTTATAAATATAGCATTAAGGCTTCCTTGCCTTAGAAACATACTTCCTAACGCTGGCATATGTTAAATGATTCATGATGCAGTCAGATTTGTCCATTTTCCACAATTATATCTCATGGATATCTCAATTATCTTGTGATTAATACTCTGTTGTCTTTTCAGTCTTCTCTCAGATCCTGGTACAAGCCCAGGGGGCACGACCTTGCCCTTTGCACAGCTGCATCTCATCCCACTTATACTATTATTCCAATTCACATGCTCTTCCCATGCCTTCTCTATGAAACTCCAGTCTTCATCAGAACAAACTGGCATCATCATTTTTTTCCCCCCAATACTGCTGTTTTTGTATTAATGAAGCCATCACACACCCATCATCAGTCCCTGGGAAGTCTTCCAGCAACCTTCAACCCCACCTCCAGCTCCGGTTTTCTCAATAGTTAGTTTTTTGATAATCTTCCTCTCCTACAGTTCATTATCCCTGTTACAACCAATAATTCTCTACACAGAACTATATCAGACAGAGAATTTTATTGACTTATTGTTTAAAAGATTAGTTGTCTCTTCAGTTAAATATATTAGTTTAAGGGAAGCATAACCTACTTTTGGTGATCCCATGCAGTATTTTAACTCATATGACAGATTTTTGTGTCTTTTAAGTGTTCTTTCCCTAAAACTTTGTTGCAAAAGACTTTGCATACTATTGAGTTCATATAAATGCTCCTTAATCGAGTCATTCTTTTCCCATTTATTATTCATTTTTACTGTATTCCCTCAATATATTTATTATATCATATATTTATTAAATATACTGTATGTTTATTAAAAGTCCTTGCTGGTGGAATTGCAATTTTATTATGCAAGCTCTTTGTGGATTATCTGGTCTCCTCTGATTTAAACAATTAGATAATTTAAGTTTTGCTTCCCCCTGGAGGTGAGAATTTCAATTTCCTCATAGTCACCTCCATTAGCTGTCCTGCATTTGCTTCAGGTTTGATATCATCATTAAACTTAAATCCGTAACTGAGGAATGCCATTACATTTAAAACCTATTGATTCCTTCTTTTACAATAGCTGCACTTACCAAAAAAAAAATCTCAGGTGAACTCTTAGAAATTTACAATTCATTCTGATGCTTTCTGCTTTTAAAGGTATAGCCTAAAATGCAGCAAGAAAGAAAGAGCAAGTCAATGCTCTTTCCACTCTCTGCAGATTCCTTGCTTAATCTTTGCATTATTTTGGAGATGTTTATTTTCCAGTGGATTCTGGAGACTTTTTTACCGTGTATTTCTCTCTTCCTTTGAGTACTAATTCCAGAGAGTTTTTGAAACTTTGACTTAAATGTAGATTCTTGCCTCTTTATTTAGCAGTCTTTGAAGCTTTTACTACAGATTAGCTTTCGACTATTTGCAATTTCTCAAATATTTGCCATTTTGAATCTGAATACCTTAGAGATCTATTACCATTTCTAAATGTATCTCTGCCTATCCTTTTATTTGATCTTCAAGGATTACTATCAGATTACCTCAATAAAACTTCTCTTTCAATATTTCCTCCAAAGCATTTTGATTTCAACAACTTCCATTTTACCTGTTCTAGCTTACGCACCCTTTCTCATAACCTTATGCCAGTATCGGATGCTGCCATCCGCCCAAAGCCACTTGCAAGTGCCAGCATTCCCATCACACCCGGACACAGCCAGCAGCAATTACCAGTTTTCTACATTCCACCCTTCGCCTCCTGCACTGAGAGGCCTCTGACCACAACACACCTGCCTGGAGGATCCTCATATTAATTCACTCATCTGCTACTCCCATTAACCTCCCCCAAAATCCTAGCCAGATGACATGTGATCCTTTCATTATCTGTATCTTCTCTTCACACTTTTTATCAGATTTTTCTTGCAAGTTATTAACTGACAATATTGTTCCTTTATCTACTTCTGTGCTTTCATATATCCAAATATCCTGTGCCTTCCAGGCAAGTACAGGCATCACATGGGTCTTTTCTGCATCTTCTCCTGCACCTCATTCCTTCAGTTCAAAACTACTCTCATCACTCTCACAAAACAAGGAATCTGCATATCGTCCAACTGTCTTTCATTACTGACATATAATGATGAAAGAGCCTCAAACTTTCTCCACTGCACCATTCATCTCATTATCTTCTCTTGTCTTCACGTTCCTTTCCTACAGATTGACTTCTGGAGCCCATTTCAGCTCTCATATGAGTTTCCTCCCCATCAAACTATAGTCACCCTTGGTCTGCTCTAACAATCATCTCAGTGTGATTCAGCACTCAAAACTGGTTCACAAGGACTTCTCCTGCTCCTTTCTGTTTTCTTTTCAAGTTCAGGTGCCTCACATCTGACAGGCAGCCAGATTTTTTTCCCCTCCAAATTTTGCTTTGATTTAGTACTACGAACTGCAGTGGTTCTTCGTGCACCTTAAAGTATCTGGTACTTTTCCTTAGTCTTAAAATTTTGAAATATGTGACTACCTTAGTTATCAGGTTGCTTTTAATTTTATAATTTATGTTTTTTGTTTTTATTTGTTTTCAAAGTAGATTCCTAGGGTTTATGTCTGCAAGGAAAAATAGGACTATCAAAATACTCATAATCAGAGAGCAAATAATGGAGAAGCCAATGTGTACACTTTTTCAAAAAATTATAATTCTTAAGTAAACTAAAAACATTGGTGCCTCTAACTAATCTTTGAATGTATTATATTGGCAGGCACCACTGGTATACAACAGCAGCAACAAAAGGATTTTCCCGTGAAATGTATCATACAATTCACTGTTTATACATTTGGTAGCCAAAAAGCCAAACATCTGAAAGCCAAATGTTAACACGTTAATACACATTTGAAAGCCAAACGTTAACTCTTCCCTGATTGAAATCCCAGAAACTTAAGACATTGCAAAGAGCTAACGACATCCACTCTCCACTGAAGACCAA
>JAUBOD010000947.1:869377-879944 GCA_032353885.1 Nothura maculosa
CTGGCCACAGGCTTAGCCATCAGCACCGCTGCCACCCATTTCAGGTTATTCAACTGGTTTATGATCAGCAAAGTATCAAACACAGCACACCCAATGCTAGCAATTCCCCCACTCCTTCTTCTTCATCTCCTAAGAGCAAACAAGAATGGAAAACACAGTTTTAAAAATGGGGACTACTAATCTTATTTTTTACTGCTAGTTCATATCAGCTGTTAATTTCTGACATACAGTTTGGGTTTATTTTTAGGTAGCTACTATACTTGCAGATTTATATTTGCAGACACACATCTGAACTGTTTGTAGATGCACACAATATATTATACAATTCTAGCAAAAGTCTCTATCTGAAAGAATAATATTTCACACCATGATTTTATTAATTGCATGTATAATAACACAAAACACAAAAGCCTTCAAGCTTAGTATAGCGACTAACTCTCCTGTCAGTTCATACCTGTCCCAAACCCATATTGGAGACAACGAGTAACCACTCTGCTCCTGTGCTGGAGATCCCTGCGGAGATTCCTCCACTCACCGAGACCAAGGACAGAGTCTTTTCCCTTCACAGAAACTGGTGTGGGGCCAAGTTCCACTTCTGGGATTGTTAATGGCTAAATATTTCACATGCTATTAGAGGAATGGAGTATTTTGGCTATTCTTCATCCCAGTGAAGACCCACTGAACAGCATCCTCTGGAGCAGTGGTTACATTGGGAGCTCTCATGAGGAGAAGCCAGACTGCAAAGGAAAGAGAACTGGGAGAGGACGATGGTCCTTTGAGAATGCTCCAAAGATTGTGCTGAGAAATGAGAGCAGCCTTAGGCCCATCTCAAGCACTGGCACTCTTGGCTGGAACGAACTCCAGTCTTGACCCATCGCAGACTTTGAGTGTACAGAACAATCTCTGCAGGTCTATGAAAATAGGGTCAGAAATAAGCAATGAGATATAGAACTCTTCATAATCAAGTGTTAGAGAACAACATGGAACAAAATTCATGTTTATTTAATAACAAAAAATAATTGGCAAGTGTCATTATCTAAACTGCAAATATGCACAGAAAGGGATTTCACATTCAAGTGCCTTTTTCTTGCAGCCATGGGAGTGATGACTGAGTTAATCATAGAATAAAAATGTATTTGTCTATTTGTGGAACACACATTTTTCAAAGACTCATTAATGAATATTTCAGTAAGTTCATCTGTTGAGTTTTCTCTGAATTTTATGTTTTGTTTGGTGTTTGGGGAGAGCAAACAGCATAAAAGTTTTATTTTCGCATGTGTATTTCCGATTGCCACAAAAAAGAAAAATTTCTTCCCTTATAATCTTCATTTAAGATTGCCATGATCATGCTAAACTTTTTTCATGTTTTACTTTTTTCACAGTGCTATTACTTAACTCAATACGTCATCTACTAAGTGCAAAGTTCTCTTATGTGTCAAAACTGCAAGTGACTGGTGCTGAATTAGATCCCTTCTGTCAGCTGCTCTGCTCCTAGCACCTCAGCCCTGCAATGCTGACTGCACGGGTTTCAACAAACTGCCTACAGTCAGCTGGTTAATCTCCTGCTGTCTGAGCAACCCTGAAGAGATCAGCGTGTTTGTTTAAACAACAAGAAAGAAAATTGCAACCAGAAGTCGCTTACGATAGTTCAGGTAATGTGAGTTTACCACGACTCCTTAAGAGGCCCAGGCAGTGCATCCTCATGTGCGTTAGCCATCTGGAAAGATATTTCTTGTTTTCACTCTACCCATACTTGTAAAGGCTGTATGTTCAGAAATCTGGAGATTTTATGCAGATGACTTAATATCCTATTTTGCATATTTGATGATTCATTGCCTTACTTACATAAATGGCAACAAATGGTCCCAATTACTAGCACTTAAGTCTGAAAAGGCTGCAGCACAGAGCATGCTTTAGGAAGACAGCAATTGCTATTTTCTTTACTTCTGCTAGATATTTGTGGTGGCTACATCACTCTGATAATTTGTCCACTCTCCATCATTAGGTCAGGCTCAACATGCGCCTAAGGGAAAACTCAAGATAGTGACAAAACACACTTCCAACAACAGACCACAGTAGATTTTAAAGAAACAAATAAAGTTGGAATAAGAGTCTTTCCAGCTAAGAAAAATTTGGAGAAGAACCAGTAATTCCATCATCAAACCATAAGGATCTGTAAAATACATTATTAACATCTCAATCTATTTTACACATGAAAAACTGAACTGGTGGCCATGCCAAGTGCAATACATAATCACAAAATCTCTCCACCACAACATTCAATGACCATTTTTGAAGATAGGTTAAGGCAGGCTGAAAGAAAGATGACACTGGATGACTAGCATTTGCAGATACTGCATCTTAAACTGTTAAGGAAATTGGTAAAGGGATGTTTCCATTGAAAATTTAATTTCTCAAAGAGAAAATTATTTAATAAACTTTACCAAGCAGTTTTCTGTGATTTGGCTCTTGTTAGTGCCCCACTGTCTGCAATGATGAAAAGAGCTAAAATTACATCTTTATCTAAAAAAAGAATCTTGAAATAAAGTGATTTCATTTGTACTGTTGTTTTAAACAAATAATAAAAAAGGTTGATCTCAGGGCATTCCTCATTGACCTTAAAGGGTTAAAGTAGAAATGACAGAATAGTAGAATGACATAAAGACTGATGCATTCATAGAAGAAAAATAGGTATGTGTAATTAAAAATATGCAAGAAAGACAGAAAGAGAAAAGGAGAAATGAAAACCAGGAAGAAGGACAGTAACTCAAACCATGATGTGCTACTAAAGGACACCATGCCATTACAAGGAAGACTTCAGCAGTACTGACCTGAATTCCCTGCACTGAAATCAACCGCCAAATCTATCTGCATTATTATATGAGCCATAAAATAAACAGAATAATTCAGAAGCTATTGAAAGTTAATGCCCTGAGTTCTGAAAGCAGTCCTTCATAATGTCCAACATGTCCTAGAAGGTTGTTCAATGAAAAAGGACTGTACACTGGGAAGTTTTGAATAATTTGTGTCAAGGAAAATGGGTTTGTCTCTCAAGTAAAGACTACAGTAAGTGGGTAAAATAAAATCTTGGTAACTTCCATGCTTAACTTATAACAATTAGAAGGATCTTCATCTTTTCTGCTCCTTAAAGTCCAGTTTGTATATTATTTATTTTCACAACAACTTTCACTTTTGCACCTGGGATTTCAGATAGCTCCAAATAATGCATAAACTCTAAACATGAACTTCTCCTTTGTTAGTACTGGAATACTAATAAAGCAGAGTTAAAATGGAGGTGGTAGCCACAAGGCTAGCTAACTTGAAGCAGGTAACCTCCAGGCATAGGAATGAGGCTTTAATTAAGGTCTTTTGCACGTGGAGGCCTCAAAATGAATAAAATAATTCCATTTTCAGTCACTTGCTTATTTTAACACACATCTTAATGTGTCATTCATGAGTAATATTATACAGCAACAGAAAGAAGAAAATACATTTAATTAACAACAGTTTTTGCATTGACATTTACCCCGAATCTTCCCCATAATTTTCTCTGGCATAAACACATCAGCCATCTTCTATCACTAGCAGAACTCATATTGCAGTTAATAAGATTACAGTCATTTGTCCCTTGACAGTACTAATTTCAGACTAGGGATTAAATTCTTTCTTTTAGGAAATTATAATCAAGTTAATGAAGTTAAACATTTTAATTTGGCTGAATATACCCACAAAACATGACTCTGGTCCAGATTCAGGATTTAATCCTTCGCTTTCCAAATGTGTTACACTGTGATTTAATGATCTTACATTAGCTGCTGCCTTTTGCTGCCTCAGACTTGGTCCCATCCCTGTGTCTTTAGAGATCAGCCACTGATCTCTAAAACTATAGCCTCTCCTTTGGTTGTTCTTCCCATCTATTTTCCTAGGCATCAGTTCTTACTGTGATAAATGTGCTACAAGTCCTGATGAAAAGAAGTCTCACAGTTCACAGAAGTGACACCACCCATCAGTTATACCTGAGATATGACCATGAGAAAGAATTCCCAATTTTTCACAGACAGCAGGGCCGATGGAACAGTCTGTGGAAGTTGCTCACCACTAAAAGTCCATTCAGGACACAGAAGAGTGGCAAGATTCAAAAACAAAAAATGAATCAGCATTTAAAGGTAGAGATTAAAATAAAAGAGAGAAAAAGTTCTGCCAAATATCATAGTTGTATTAAACAGGTATATTTTGAAGTAGAAGAGACTATGTCATTAACTCTTACTGCTTCAAAAGTTGTTACTGCAATAGTTTTATGCAGATGAGAGGCTTCTACACTGAATCCATCTGAGCTCCAGGTACTGCCCCTCATGCCACCAAAACACAGGCTGATACACTTCAGGCAAGCAAAGAAGGGAAATGTCCCGAGGACCTTCCTGGAGCAGCATCTACATGGGACATCCTTGATAGGTCCCTGACATGGAGTTAGGGGTAACTCAGCTCCAGCTCCATCCCTTCCTGGAGGCACTGGTGGCTTGTACCCCATCAAGTCAGCCTCAAGACTAGCCCTCGCTCAGCAAAATGTAAAGTTCACATAAAGCTATGCTCAGGTGACATGTAAGCATGATTCCCCTGAAGCCTCCTTGACCACAACTATGAATACCATGCGTTACTTCTAGAAAGTTTATAACTTGATAATCCCTTATTTTGGCTACTATAAAAAACGGAGCCAAATTTCAACACAGTGTTAACAGACACATGCAACCTGCAAAGGACAGGTCTCAACTCCGTAGGATGCACTAAAAAAAAGAAAAAAAAACCTGTGATTCTGTGATTCTATTTAAGACTTTTTTTCTACAACTAGCATTAGCCATGAATCAAAGTCAGCTCTATTTGACAGATGGTCCATATGACCCTATTAAAATCATAAATATACAAGGTAGGCTTCATATAACTGTTTGCTTTTAGTCATTTCTAAAAAAATACACACTACAGATGAAAGAAAAAAATTCTAGTGATACAAATGACAAAGTGTCAGGCGAGAGTGATTGTGCACTTTAGGGTGATTTGTTCAGCAAAAACAACAGGTGCAGCTGTGTTTGTCAGCCCTAAGTCTTTCCATTTGCTAGCTAATACCAGGCTGCCAAGGAAATGTATGTTTGCCTGGTTTATGTTGCACAGAAGAAATGTTAAGTTGTATCACTGTCAGAGAATGTTAACTTCAGCTGAAGAAAGCATGCTGAGAACACTTAATTAGACTTTCAAAGCAACTTTTTATTAATTAGGGGGGAAATTCCCATTTCATTCACAAAACAGCAATAAGGATAAAGGATAAATCAACAGGCTTGCATTTATCACTATTCACCAAGTAGAATTCAGAAACTTTGATAAAGAATCATCAATTCTTTCAGTCATTAATTACAACTCATTAACTTTTAATTAACTTCAAGTGTAGCAAAAAGCAACAGTAAGTCTTTGATGGTATCATTGTGGGCAGTGCCTCGTGTCAGAATTTAGATATATTCTTGGTTATGTTGAAGTTATTCGTGTTTAGCCAGTTATGTCATTTCTATGTCATTGCACAGCAGCACATGAATCAATGATCAAAAAATACAATCCATGCTTGTTCATTTAAAGTGACTACACACACTTTCAAGCTTTGCAGTAGCTTTTAAGATAATACACAGCACAGGTCACTTAAAAAAAAAGGGGTAGTGAAGTGTGAAAGACATGCACTGATTATCTAGGAATGTCTGGGCTGGAAACATGCAGCCAATCTTGTGATCTCAGCTGTAAAGCGGTCTTGGGCCAGACTAGCAGATGAGTAGGAGACCTTGCAAGGGCTCGAGGTGCTAAAGGCATAAAGTAGAAGACATTAAGCTGAACACTCAACAAATAATAGGCCACTAAAACTAGAACTAAAGGAAAGCTTCACTTAAAACTGTAAAATAATTTGGGTCCAAAAGTACCTCAGGAAGTTCCCTATCCAACCTCTAGCCCAAAGCAGGGTCAGTTACAGGGTCACACAAGGTTGCTGAGGGCTTTCTGAAGCTATGCACTGAAAAGCCCAAAGGACAGAGACTGCTCAAACTCCCAGAGCAACCTGTGCCACTGTCTGACCGTCTTCAGAGTAAGAAAGTGTTTCCTTATGTCCAGTCTGAACTTATTATTTCAATTTATGTCCTTTGTCTCTTGTCCACTCACCGTCTATGGTTTTAAAGGGTCCCTGGCTCTCTCTTCTCAGTTACCTTCTCTTGAGCATTGAAAAGGCTGCAGTTGGGTCAGCCCAACTTCTCCAGGCTGAAGAAGCTCAGTTTTCTCAGCCTCTTCTTGCAGGTCAAGTGCTCAAGAATCCAATCTGCTTAGTGGTCTTCCACTGAATTTGCACCAGTCTATCAACGCCTTTTCTGTTCTAGGGCTGCCAAGATGAGACACATTATCATAAATGTCATATAACCAGGGCTGAACAGAGATGCTGGTCCTTGTTGCTGCCAGGGCTCCTGGCTGGCTCCTTGCCCAGCTTGCTGCCTACCAAAGCCTTCTCTGCAGAGCTGCTCCCAGCCCATGCACAGCAGGGAACTCCTCTTTCTCAGGGCAGGACTTTTCATCTCTAATTCTTGAATTTTAAGAGGATCCTGTGTCCCCATCCCCCCAGCTTGAGTAAGTTCCTCTGGATGGCAGGCCTGTACCAACTGATCCTCCCAAACTGGGTGTCATCTGCAAGCTTGATATGTCTGCTCTGTCATCTCCTCAGGGTCACTGGTGGAGATGTTAAGCAGGCCAGACCCCTGCAGCACTCCCATCACCACCAACTTCCACGCAGAACACATCAAATGGACCATGACTCTTGCAGCATACGGTGACTTTTTACACATCTGGTCACTCACCCATCCAGGCCATATCAGCATAGCTGGGCTATAAGAGTGTTGGAGTAGACACTGCAGAAAGCTCCATTAAGATAATTTGTTAAGATAAATGGCACTCGCTGTCATTTCCTCATCCCCATAAGTACTTGCCCTTGTACTTACTACAGATCTTGAAGACATGAGCAAAAATCTAGCTCCTATAATAATGACAACTAGTAAGAAAAACGTGGGAGAAAGTTAAAATTCAGGTCAGACAAAGGCTTTTTTTTTATATGTGTAGACTATTACTATTGATTCGAACTAAAGGAAATCTCTGAAACATGCAGGAACATACAGACCAGCTATTTCCTGACATTTGATTCAATTATAATTTCAATTACAAGTGATGATACAACATTTTAATGTAAACTAACAGTAACATGAGAAAGAAGCCTTTAATATAACTTCTAAAATATAAGTAAGCATGACATATACATTAGAGAAAAAGAGAAAGATAGTGAATATTGCCCAGGACCGATTTTTCACACAGCATTAAGTATTCTCAGAGACATTTCAAGGCTAAACTCTATGCTTAAGCTCATACTTTAATATGTAAAGATGCAGTGAATTTTCAGCTGTAAGAAAAAAGGTCAATTATTCTTCATCCATTTCTAGTAACATTGATTTGATCTTTTTTTTTTTTTTCCCACTGCTCCAGACCTGTTATGGAACCAAAATCCAGGCTGCAGCACAGGTAAGAGGAGGGTCCAATAAGTACAGCATGCGCTCCTGGAAAAGATGAGCTTTGCAGAGCATTTTCAAATTCTGGGTTCATCAGAATATGTATAAGAGTAAGTATAAAAGAATACATCAGAATACATAAGAATATATATAAAAAGTATATAGCATGTAGAAAGAGACTATCACAAAAAGATGTGTGCTGCTCTGCCTATATGTTACTTCTCCACCCATAGGCCAGGGCAGGCCAGTGTGCTCCCCTACACAAGACCCACTCCCAGCAGCAGTCCCTGCTCAGCATCCTTCCCCCCCGGGTTCAGCATCCTCCTCGGACAGTCCTCATATCATCCTGGCCCTGCACTGCTGACAACAAAGGCAGAGATTTTCATAGAAATGCATAGCACAATTAAATAAATCCCTTAAAACACTCACAGACACACGCTAAACATCCCAAATGGTATAAAAAATGATGCTTTTACACTCAATTTTTTAAAAAGTATGTTTCTTTTTCCTAAAAAAGCATTTTCCACTAATTACAGATGTATTTTAAATGTATTTTACCTTACAGTCATTTCAAAGGGATTTTAAAAAGAGAGCTTTCTATTAGAGGAAGAGACGCCTATTTCACCACTTCCTCTAGATTAGGATCATACATCAAATGACAAAGTTTCAACATCATTTCAACAGTTTTGAAATTATGTTTGTGGCTTTGGCATTATACTTGGATTAGGCAGGTTTGATGACTAGATGGCATGATCTGGACTGTTCTGACTTCACTCTTCCATTGAATGTTAAAAAAAATGTTATTTAGGAAGAAAAAGCTGTGAAACAGAATCAGTAAAATGTTTAGTTTTTTAAGGAGTATATTTTGCTTAAAATGGAACTCAAACATATTAAATTGGCTAACTAAACGGAATAATATTTTCTCCACAAAACCACCAGAATCCCTTTTCAAAAAGAATAGCTCTTTGTAAAATTTATTCAAGAGCTATTCTTATTTTGCCAGCAGCATGCAAGCTCGAGTGCTTTGAACTTTTGTATGTTCAGTGGTTAGATTCTGCAAGTTTTATAAATGCCTTGCTGCGCTACGCAGTGTAAGTTTTCAGAGCGTAGGTGCTCATAGAAGTATACAGCTGACTTGATTAAAAGTCTGGTCAGACACGATTACCACCAAGAAGAATCAAGAACAAATGGAGGTTATTTACTGATTCCTTAAATTCAGCTGTAAACATTACGTATGTTGGTAAATCCCCAACCTTGGAAGCTAAAGCAACCACCAAGCAGGACTGGAAAATCATGTGCCTGAACTATGGTTCAATTGGGGCTGAAAGGAGAATTATATTTCGCTTGGCTAAGAAGGTAACATTTGAACTACAAACCAGAATATAAGAGAGTATATTATTGTTTTTAAGTGTGCAGTTTTACATTACACATACTTTATGGCATAAATGCTGACTGCTAAAAAACAAGATTTGATTTTCTCCTTCCTCCAAGCTTACTCACATTCAGCCCCACACCTTGCATCTGATCTACAACCAAGGTCCCAACACTCACTCCCGCTCCTGTCCAGGTGGTCGCTTTCCCATCAGCCTGGATATTCTGATTTACCCTCAGTCCCCAAGAGTCAATGCAAGGGAAGCTGCAGAATAGCTCAGAAAAGGGCAGCAAGGCCCCTCTTTCCTCAACAGCCTATTCCTTAAGTCATCCCTAAGAAACCATTAATTGCCTTATGCCATGATTAGAATCTTTTCAATGAGTGCTACAAACCAGATTTGCTTTCTCTGTGTAGAGATTCACCAATCTTTCCCCAGTAGTTCATCTCACAACAAACAGAACATCGTGCAAAAAAGCAGAGACTACACACAGAGCTAACACACAACCATCAGGAACGCTCAACTAATTCAGTCCCCTTTACTCACACCCAACATCCATGTTTACATGGATATGCAGGGCCTCAGAAGGTGGATCCGGTTTGCTGCATTATACCCAGATCTGAGTACAAAACATGTCTCTCTGGGATTTTTATTCTATGAAATTCTCTTCAGGTGTCACAAATAGCAGTCAGACAGCAGTGGGCTGCAGGCCCTTGGCCACGCTGCCCGCTTCCCAGGGCCCTCAGTAAAACACACACTGCTGCATCATTAGCAAAACCGGGAGTCGCATCAAGCACTTCGGGCTATGGAGCTGAAACGTGATTTCTCCTCAGTACAAGAGGCATCTTCAAAATTCTTCAGATTTTTGCGGGGGGCCAGAGGAGGAGTATGTGCCTTGGAGGAAGAAAGCACCCTCCTCATTCACTTTAGTTTGAGTAACCAGCTGTACAAAATGCAGAACCCCTCAGCAGCGATGCTGTGATCCTGGCTCCACTCCCACTAAGGCCCTGGGGCACCAGCAGTTCGGAGACCTGTTTATGAAAAATAAACATGCTCAGCCTCCAAGTGTGTTCAGGGAGTGAGGGGCACCAGCCTTCAAACCCACACAGCCTCTAGCTACTTCCCCCAGAAAGGGAACCCACAAGTCCAAAGCAGAGCAGCAAAACTGCTGCCCCAGATCTGCAGCTTCCGTAATGCCACTGGGGTGCCAGCACACCCTCAACACCAGTCGCATGCAGCATGGTCCAAGCACTTCCTACCACTTCATTTGTACCCTCAGCTGTTTACCAGGACACTATGAATAATGCTCCTTACAAACAAAGCTGCTGCCTGTAAGTTTAATATCAAAATTTATGGTAGGAATGCAGAAAGACTTTGATGCCTTGAGTGACACTAACACATCAGCATAGAACAGGTGCTGTATCCTAGGATTATAAAGAGGGATTTTCGTCCATAAGGGGTTTGCTTCCTTTCTCAGCATTTCAGGTCTGCTGACCTCAAGAATGGGCAAGAATTTTCAACCAACTGAACTGCAACCATTCCCTTTGAGAAGAGCTAGGGAAATGGTAGAAGAAGGAAGAACTAAATCCTTTGAGCTATCCCAAAAGAAACAAGTAAAAGGTTCTCTCT